>JBBPQC010000161.1:0-34322 GCA_038092295.1 Leccinum arenicola | reverse complement strand
TGGTGGCTGCGCAATGTTTACAAATGTTTTCTGCCAGCCGCTATGGAGAGAGAGAGTGGATTAAAGTTGCGGGGTTCGAATAGAACACCGCCACTCTCGCTCGCAATAGCGGATGGTTAGGAGCCTGTCTGACGCGCCGCTGTCAGTGATGATGAGATCACCCTCAAGGATCAACGTTTCAACTGTATCAACACGCATCCAAGCGTGCGGGAACGGGGGAGCACAGTCAAAGGGCGCGTGTTCGTGAGGCACGCGTTGGAGCGGATTGCGGGATCCAGGAGTCGGCGTTGGCGGGGCGGTGCTGCTGAGGTGGTTGGTGTGTCGTCCTCCTAGATCTCAGTGTAGACGAGGTGGTGAGAGGAGGAGGGGAAGGTTCTGGGAGTACGAGCGACGTGGACATATTTTTATTTTGACATTGGATTCGTATACAGTTATACACGTAGTACGAACTTGGTTGAGTCTTACATAAATGACAGCCTGTGCGTCGACGACGACGATGAGGACTCGCACACTCGACGATACGCGTCGACTCCTCCGCCAACTTCTCCGCGAGACCGCTCAATCCGTCGTCGTCGTCACCGCTATTCTTCCCGACGTCGTGCGACCCTTGTCCACGTCTACGTCAACGTCTAGCATATACCATGGCGCGACCCTCTCCTCGTTTACCTCCGTCGCGCTCGACCCATTCCCGCTCGTCGCATTCTCTCTCCGCATTCCCTCTAGAATGGCCTCCGCGCTAACCGCCCATGTCGCGTCGTCTTTACCCAAAGCTCATCCGTCCTCGACCTCCTCTTCGCACCCTCACCCCGCACCCCACCTCGTCATCAACATCCTATCCGCGACTCAGACCCACGTCGCACATCGCTTTGCTAGACCCGACATCCACCCCCACCCATTCGCCGACGCCAGAAACCTCCCTTGGACGCTGTCTCGCGAAGGCCTCCCCATCCTCTCTGGTGCGCTCGGCGCACTGTCATGCAGCCTCGTTGGCCCTTCGTTATCGCTTGCACATCTTGGTGGCGAGTCACAAGAAGCACGCCCTTTCGAAGAGTCTCACGTCGCGCAGGAACACGGACAAGGAGGTTTGGGCAGTGCAGGCATGGAAAAACGCGAGGTACAGCACGCGTCGGGAGGGACGGGGTTGGCATCCGAGCTGTTCATCGCCAGGGTGCTCCGCGTGGAACGAGTGTCAGAGTTGGAGGATGACGGACGGGAGGATGCTGGACTGCACAAGGTGCCGCTTCTCTATCATCGGCGGCGATATACGACTGTGCGGGACCACACGCCATCCTGACGAGTTCGTGGACGCTGAAACTTATATCTCCATCGATACTAAACATGCGTCCATCGAAAATACGACCTGTCTGCATAACGTGGCGCACAGGGTGCACTGAGAATCCGAGTTCCACATATCGTCATCCACGCGGGTGGATGTATGCGTCGACTGGACTGTTCTTCGTCTGCATTGTGGAGACACTCCGAGCTGGCAAGTCTAGAACCGCACGAGTACTAGAATGTGCACTCTGGGTCGAACAACTGGGTCGAACAGGCAGAGGCGGCAGACCCATCCAACGCGTCCAGACCGACTGTCACCCACGCTCGAATGTAACACTCCTGCTATACTTAATACGCGTACCAAGTTTAACCTCGAGTTGCGTCGCAGACTCGCTTGTCCAAAGAACATGCTTCTATACGAGGCCGTCCGTCGACGTGGGGCACAGTACAGGCCATTCTGTGAATCTCTCGTCTATCTCATGGAGAAGACAGTGTCAAGTGGACTGATGACTCGTTGAAGTACTAGGTAACATCTGTGGAACTCAGCATCAAATCCAAGCTCGGGGCCAAATCGGTAACAGTAATAGCGTGATCCACCGATAAACGTCCACCTTGGGCTGCTGAGCTTGAACGAAGAGACGACTTCACCGACTCGCGAGTTCGGACACTGGTCATGCGTTTTCCAGAATCCTACGTCTCCAGTGACTTGTCGCGTAGATTGGCACGTCATGTATCCGCGTTCCCCGCCCGAGAACTTGGCTCAGGTCTATTGAACGCGATGCGCGCCTGAAAAGACAACTTAGATGAAGAACAAACGGTATTTCCATGCCAGACGCCTATATACTAGTCTAGTCAACCTCGAAGTGCGGGCCAGCGGGTTAAAAGATCTGTGATTAATGACCATTGCTGCAAGCTCTGGTCAATCCATCGCTAATTTGACTTTACTTAACATCGACGCTCACCACAGTTGATCCAACGGTGCGGTGAAGTGTGGAAATATCAGTGGATGGCATCCGGAGTCACGGCTGCTGTGAAAAGGGTTGATACTTACTTTACCTTGTCAGTCCTGGCAGCGCCAACTTCTTGAACGACAATGATTGGACAATGAGCTCTTCATAGCACGTGACTAATATTATTACCTAAAGCGGAGTTTAGTAACTCGCCGATCTTGCCAAAAACGAGTCTTGAAAATTTCCATGATGCAGTATCGCCAATCGCAAGCGCAATATATCCATCAGGTAGCTCAGACATCTATCCCAGTGATTCAAGTGGAGGGTATATCTCGTCTGTAGTCCGATCAGGAGAGTGGAAGTCCACACTACTGTACACCAAATTTCCACGTGGCTACAGTGTGAGACACAGACACAAGAACAAGAAGGCTTATAAGTGGACCGCCGCTCTCCTGCGAACGGGTCAGTTTTCGTCCCTTTTCTTCACCCTTTTTCCACCACGAAGTTTGGCCTATCCTGAGCCTGATGTCGCTTTGCCTTTGACGGCGCCACAAGGCAAGACACTACTTGGGCAAGTTTCCGGTCAATGTTCAGTGTCTACGCAGCTCACCTTTGTGCAGGCCCATGTATCACCTGTTCGTTATGTACGCAAGACCACACAATCGTAAAATCACGCTGTAAAATGGTCCTCTGGTCTAATTTGAGGCCTAGTCAAACCTGAGTATCGAAGACGGTCCAACCGGTTTCGTTGATTCATTGCTTTTGAAACCACTGAGAGTTCTGTAGCGTGAGCTCACCTGGTTCTTAGAGTCCCAAGTTGCGAAGGCCGCTCCATTCTTCTGTATCTTCTGAAATATCCTTTAGGTGACGCGGTGACCAGGAGGTACGAAGTGACTCACCATTGTGAGCCGACCATTCAAAACTGCTGTTCGATTGGATACTGCGCAGCTCTCCCTGACGAGCCTGCTGGATTCCTCCGCCAATGAGTCGCAAGTGGTCGAAATGGCCATGCTCATTCGTGGTGGCGACTGTCCTCATCGTTGTGTGTTTTCCGCCCCTTCGGTGGACTCGAGAAGCGTAGAAATAGTACTGTGTCTGGGATTCACTAGGGTGAGTATCCTTCTGGGCAGCAACGCACCTTGACTGACTCGGCGATTCGAGTTGATGACCAGAGACATGCGCCACCTAGGTGGGTATTCATGAGACCGCCGAAATAAATTTACCTGAATACAAGACATAGATTCGAGCACGGAAGGCCAGCGTCCGAATTCTCGTGAGCAAGGAAACCCGAGCTATCCTTTAGCATAGGCTTGCTGGCGCAGATACCGAGCGAACGTGGAGACAATCTAGTCAAGTTGGCTCGAGTGGCAGTCACCCGTGTAGAGTCAAATTGCCACCACCCACCTCGTCCAAACTTGGATGTCAATGTGTTCGCTCAATGCCGGCCCCATTGTCTAAGCATTACCGCTTTGGTGATCCCGGGTTCACCGGGTTGGGTGTTTGACCTTCAGCGAGGGTCCAGGCTGGTATTTGCTCGGCTTAGGGTACATTTACAGACACAGAACGCGACTTTATTTCTCTCAATTGGCCCAAATGTAAGTCGGCAGATCTCCGGATGTTCTGTATCCCAATATTACCTTTGATTTTAACTTCCAGACAAATATGGAAGGATGGACATACGAATTTGTGGACCCAAAAGTTCCGGCCAAAGCGTCAGTGTGCTTTCACCCTGAGGACGCTTTGGCACGCCAGCGTCGCTTACAACCAGGATTGTTTGACCACGAAAATTCCAGACCACAAACGCAGGGTATAAATTTGTTTCCCTTTTCACCTCATCCATTCGCCTTCCCATCATCGACACTCATCCACATCACTCCTCACCTCACTACCTTCTAGTCATGTCTCTCCCATCCTCCCCCGGAGGCTCAAGCAAGACGCGTCAGGACGCGTCTGATCTTACTCAAGAACCATTCTGGGTGGCTGGTCCAAGCCGAACAAGCCTCTACCCAATGCCGGATATATCATCTCCACCGTTTGTTTCTCCCCCCGACATCGCATCTCCCCAAAACCCCTCTCTCTCCTTCACTTCTCCCGACACACTTAGTCTCGACCACGCGTCCATCAAACAAGGCTGGAACGCTACCTTCCCATCGGCATCCAGTGGCTTCGTCACAAGTGGGGTCGAACAGGTGCCCCATGTGAACAACACCGACTCCCAGGTGTTGCCATACGGCTCGCCTGTCCCATTCACATTTCAATTCCCAGTTCCGTCCATCCATGCACAACAAACCTCCCTTCACTTGCACCTCCCGCAGGACGGTCTCGCTGCAGCCCCCCTTCCAATCGCACAGCTCCCCCTGGAAGATTATCTCCTCTATGACCAGCCGAACGGCTGGAAATCCCAAGCCCCGTACCCGGTTTATACCCCAACCCATACTTCTACCAATCTGGAGATGGATTGCCCTGCGACAGAAATCAACGCTGCCAATGCGCCGTTTTTGTCAATAATGCTGAATATACACACGATCTCAGAACAGGAACTGCATGATCGTCTGTATGGAACTTCAAGTTCCACCACCGGGTATCACGACTACATTCAACCACCCCAAATCACTCTTCCCGGGTTCCCAGCTGCGGATGATACGGATGCCAATATTCCGGATGTGAAGCAAAAGAGGAAAAGAGAAGAGAAGCCGGATGGTTGTGCGAAAAAACGACGACTGGGCAAAGAGGACATCGTGAGTCTGACAGTTATGGTGTACGTTTCGTGACCTCATGCCACCTGATCCACAGGAAGTCGGCCGTTCGGCTGAGCTCGACTCTCGGGGCAAGGCCAAGAAACTGTTTAAATGTCGGGTATGCCGACACAAGTGAGTCTCAGCTCTTCCCCATTCCTCCCTTTTTTTTGCTGACGTCGATCCATTCAGGCTATCACGGAAGGACGCTCTCAAGCGTCATGTCGAAAGCCAGCATCCGGACCTCCATCCAGATGAATGGGATCGGTTTGGGATCCTCGAGCCCTGGCAAGATGGCCTCGAGGACAACGCAGCATTGGAAGAATTTTTAGAAACGCTATCAGCCTAAGCAAGCCGAACGAAACCTTCTAGAAGACACTCACGCAGAGATACCTTGACTTGATTACCTATAATGTCGCTTTACAGATTTGTGCATTGTTTTCCCCTCAAAGCTACTTGCATCCATATGTATCCATCTTTCTATAATGTTCTCCGTATGCCATGATCTATGCTTTCAGACTCTAACTTTGTAGAACCTATGTCACGCAGCCCATCTTATGCAATACTAGTCCGAATACCTTTCCTGAGCGAGAACTTACTATGTAGTGTGCCACTTGCGATGACAAGGGTGACGATTTGCGTGCTCGCGGACTCGGTTAGTAACGTTCGGCATGATGTCGTCCGCGGAGCACACGCTGCATTCCAAGGACAGCTGCGACTCGCAAAGTCACACTGTCACATAACTTCATTCAACCACCACATGAGCACTGGCAGATGCATTACTTGAGTCGTTCTTTCGGGTGCGCATGATGTACCTCGTCACAATCTATCCTTTTCCTCTTGATGTAACAGAACTGAGTCAAGTTCTCGGACATGGACCACTGATACGGATGGCACCCCTCCACATCCCGGGAAACGCAGGGAAACGCGACTCGGCATCACACCACTGCGATTTAGAATGCCACTAGCCATCTTGCGACAGCGGTACTCGGAGATTTACCTGTTCGTCAGTCTGAGACCCTCGACGACACGCGTGAACTCCTCCGCGAGCTCCTCGCTGAGCCTGGGACGGCCCAATTCGTTGGCATCGTCAGTGGCACAGGACCGAAGCAAGTCGATTCAAAGCGAAATTTCAACCATGCAGGATCCGGGAACATTCATACAGGAGTGCAAGCAGTCACTGGCACTGCCTTTTCGGATCGCATGCATACGCCATGCGGCCACTGGACAACTGCCAGATACAACGTGTGTAACCTCACCTTCTTCTTTCCAGTACCTCCCATACACACATCCCAGCGGTTTCTCTCAGTTTCAACTTTAGCGAGACAAGATGATATCAGAATGCTTGTCAGAAGGTTCTTACTTTCTTCTGTCTGCGAGAAAAGCACTGAAATGACATTTGTGTCAGTCAAAAAGTGTTTGTCTCGTTGGACCAAACACAGGAAAGCTCAGGACAGGACGGACTCCATTGAGGAGACAGTGACTGTTTCAGTCGATGAGATACTTTCACGAGCAGAGTCCGCTTTCGCCAAGTTTCAGCAAGGGGACGGGACAGACTACATCAGCGAGGCAGTCATCCTTGATCGCCAAGCTCTGGATCGCTGCCCACCTGGTCACCACAAGCGATGGGACTCACTGAATCAGCTTGCCATTCATCTCGGGCATCGTTACAACTGTCTGGGTACAATAGAGGACATCGAGGAAGCAACTCTCTGTTCCAGAGAAGTACTAGAGCTTTGCCCAGATGGGCACCCGCTTCGTTCAACGTGTTTGTATAATGTCGCACTCGATCTCTCCGATCGGTACAAGCGGCTTGGAGATATGACGGACATCAATGAGGCCATCATTCTGGGGAGACAAGCCCTCGACCTTCGTCCGTCAGGGCACTCGCTTCGTTCATCGTCGTCGAACAATGTCGCAATCTGCCTTTCCGATCGTTATAACCAGCTTGGAGATATGACGGACCTCGATGAGGCCATCATCCTCGGGAGAAAAGCCCTCGACCTTCGCCCGTCAGGGCACCCGCTTCGTTCAGCCTCGTTGAACAATGTCGCAATCTGCCTTTCCGATCGTTACAAGCGCCTTGGAGATATGACGGACCTCAATGAGGCCATCGCTTGGGAGACAAGCCCTTGAACTTCGTCCATCTGGTCATCCCAATATATCTCTCTCATTGAACGACCTTGCAGGTTATCTCCGTATTCGGTTTACCCAGTCGAGGGAGTTTAAGGATAGAGAGGATGTATTCAGCCTTTACACTGAGTTGGCAAATATCCCACAAACAGTCTCACCATCCGATCTCTCTGCAGCCAAGGAATGGATCACCGTAGCTGAGGATTTCCGCCATCCCACAATCCTTCTCGCATACGAAACATCTCTTCGACTACTCGTTCAGCATCTGGCCATTGTGCCATCCTTACCCCATCATCTACAGAATTTCAAGGACCTTGCTTCATCGCTAGTAATCGATGCATTTTCCGCCTGTCTCCGCAATCAGCGTGCAAAAGAAGCGGTCGAGCTGCTGGAGCAAGGTCGCGGTGTATTCTGGAATCAGATTGCTCGTCTCCGTTCCCCTCTCGAAGACGTCATCGCGTCGGGCCAGGAAGGAGAGTCACTTGCAGACGAATTTACTCGATTGTCATCAGAAATACAGAACACAATCCATTCCCAAGGTCCAGATCAGCACAACAGGCCGTGCGACCTCAATGTTGATCTGGAATTCGCAATCAGGAAAATTCGGAAATTACCCGGTCTCGCTCGATTCCTTCTCCCCTCTTCCTTCTCCGAACTTCAGCACGCTTCCAGTGGCGGACCTGTGGTCATCGTGAATGCTAGCAAGTATACGTGCGATGCACTCGTTGTCTTCTTTGACAGGGACCCGGTTCATATCCCATTGCAAATCACAAAACAACGTGTTCAAGATATGTCATCAGAGCTCCGATCTCTGACATCGCGTGCAAAGCTGATGGACGTAAAGAATGATCTTGGTCGCTTCCTGCGTGATCTCTGGGATGAGGTTGCGTCTCCGATTGTAGACTTCCTGCAGACAACGGTTCCACCTCGCTCACGCATCTGGTGGTGCCCCACTGCCGAGTTCTCTCTTCTACCGTTGCACGCTGCCGGTCCATATCGGGGGGGCCAACGGAATCTCTCTCGTCTGTACATCTCGTCTTACACTCCCACCCTGACTGCCCTTATTCGTGCTAGGCGGAATGTCGCAATGGCGAAGTCCTCGATATACGAGAATCGATTTCTCGCAGTAGGTCAAGCCACCGCCAATGGCCAGAGTAAACTCTTTTCTGTTGGGAATGAACTGGACATCGTCGCTGAGCGTATGCAAGGTCTCTCCACGTTCACGCGCCTTGAAGGTTCGGAATCGAGTATATGTAGAGTTGAGGAAGAGTTGAGGAAGAACGATTGGGTCCACCTTGCTTGTCACGGTGTCCCCAACGAGGAAAAACCCTTCAAATCTGCATTTTCCCTTCACGATGGTCCGTTTACGATCGAACGGATTATGGGATGCGAGTTGGGGCACCCAGAGTTTGCCTACCTCTCTGCATGTCACACCACGGTCGGATACAAGGATGGTCCGGACGAGGTGATCCACCTGGCGTCGGCGATGCAGTTTGCAGGATTTCGGTCTGTCATTGGATCGATGTGGGCGGTGGATGACGCACATACGAAGGAGATCACATCTAGGTTTTATGAGAATATGTTGGATGGATCTGGTCGCCTGGATTACACTGAACAAGACGATGAATTCGTTGGGTAGCAAAATTCCACTTGATCAGCGTATTTCCTACGTACATATCGGCGCCTAGCGCACTATGTATTCCTGGACAGGTCTGTACGGAAGCGCTTCCGGTGTCCGGATCGAGAAATATTCAATGATCTAACTTCTATACATGGAAATGGGTCTGTTCCAGGTTTCGCTTGCGATTGCGATTTCGTTCGCCATGTTACCTTCTTGTTTTCGTCGATGTCTTCACCTTCACAGCCGGTATACGATCGTGCTTTGGTCGTGGAAGGCCTGTGTACCCTAGCACAGGTGTCCATGGATGATGTTCGTGTGAACGGTAATAAGGTCCTCGAAAATGTACCTGTTGCCATTCTCGACACTGGTGCAAGCTACATCTTCGAAGATCGGGAACGCCTTTCAGAGCTGTACCGTAGACCCCTTGCCGGTATCTTCGAGGAACATAGATACTTTGCTTACTATTCCCCTGAGTTCCGATTGCGTTTGGCGTCTTGTTTCTATTGACAGCCGGACTCTTTCCCAACAGTGGGCCTTACCTGCGTCGGTGGCAGGACGTTTGAAATCCCTCCTGAAGTTCTCAGGCTTCAACCAATCAATTGAGGAAGGTTCTCCCAATTGTTTCAGCGCCGCCATCATCGCCTACCGCTTGTCTCGGATCGGTGAAATTTCTTATCGCTTTCTGAACCCCCTTTTGCGGCGGTATTGCATGGACTCGTTCTGACTACATACATATCTACATATCTGTGTCAGATTAACGTAAGATGGGTAACATCAATGCACTCGATAGCGAGTCCATGCAGGCTTTCGGTCTGAGCTAGTAACTTGGAATCGACGACCCACATCGTTCAGCAAAAAAGCAGTACTAGGTGGTATACAACGTGGCTAGTACATGGCACCCACGAGGTCAATACATTCGATGCGTAACAAAAAACATTCCGAGAGCGTTCACGTTTTCATCGTCGAAAACAAGGCGCTGAGATCAACCCAGCGTCGACCACACTGGTCAATATACTTGTCGACCGTACCCTTCATCTCCGCTAAAAAGTCCGTGTTTTTTCCTACGAGAGCGCGAACTTCGTCTACAGATTATCCCGTCAGCCCGAGCCCATCAAAAGAAAAGAGCGAGAGAACGCGTACCGAAACGTGCAGTCCCGGTCGCCGCCTTCTCGGCCTTGTCCTGATTAAACAGCATATCGAAGAACCGCAGCTGGTTGTACAACTCGATGTCCGAGTACTCGAATTGAGTGGTCCCGCGGCAATTCAGCCGCGCGCAACGCCTTCCATACACCCCCATCGAACGCGTCCGGTGCCCGCACGTTGCGTCGTCGCAGACTGTCCACCCTTCGTAATACTTCCCGATACATGCGCGTATTTGGACCTCGAGTTGTGTCTGCAGACTCGCTTGCCCGAGTGGATGGTGGCATGCTGGACAGATAGGGCCAGAGGATTGCAGAATCGAGGACTATGTACGTGTATGCGCGGGTGCTGTGAGGTTGTCTGATGATGGGGGACTTCAACGTAACTCACCTCGCGTTCCCATATAGGCGAGAAAGCCATTTGTCCTTGGCATTTCCGACACCGAACGAGGAAAGGGTCCGAGTTTCGGAAGCGTTCTGTATCGGAGACTTGGGAGTCGAGCGTGGCAAGTGCAGAGCCTGCCTCGGACGCTACAGAAACCTTGTAGCGGTTGGGGTCGAGTCCTTCACGCTATGTTCAGCGAGAGAGAACTTCGCGAACTGCACGTCCACTCACCGAGGCATTCAGCCAACCGCGCCCTGTCAGTGCCCTCGATCGGATCGCACAACCGTTCGATGGGTGGTAATACCTGGTGTGCCAAGTAATGCTCGTAGTCGATACCGAACTCCTTGGGCGTCGCCTTCTTCAGCTCGTCAGGGTGCTTTGCACGGTCCGCTTGAGCGCTCTTGCCCGCATCCTCGCCGGGAGATATGCAAAAGATGTATGAGATGACATCACCCACACGTGCGCTTCCACCCCTTGCTTTCATGCGCAAGGCAACCTGGACGTGTGGCTGGCTCTTCGCATCAGGGTAATCCTCTGGATTTTTACCTAGTCGCTATAGAATGATGTTCATTAGCGTCGTCAAAGAAAAGGTAGACAAAGATCACCTTGAAAATGATGAAATCGTCCACCTTGATCTTGCCAGATCGCACTTCAGTCCCTATGTTAGTGAGATACTCGTGAATATTTTCAACGACAATCTCCGTCGGTTCCCCAGACAAAATCTGATCTAGGACATATCTGTCGAGTTGCATCCAGTCAAAACGCATGCACCAGACGCAGCACTGAGACCACGTACTGAGAAACATTTTTTGACAGCGCGCAATATTCTCGGCGCTTCATATCCAGTCCTTTGACCTCTATGCAAGTGCGCGACCCATCTTCGATCTTGAGGGCCGCGTATTTCTTCTTCTGGAGGAGTAACAGCCGAGCAAACACGCCGTCCAAGTCGATCTCGAGAAGCTTGTACCGATCGTTGACCGATTTCTTGAAATCGGCTGAAATCTTCAGAGCCTCCGACAGTTCGGTGACGTTGGAGTTGACGAACACCGAGTCGGTGTCTCCGTAGACGACCTGAAGAGGAAAACGTTGTCAACGATGGCTCTGACGGGCAGCATAGAATCATTCCTCACGTCTAGTTGCAGGCTTTCAGCCAATTCGCGAGTGTGCGTCAAGATCTCTCGTCCCTTGAACGTCGTCAGGGCCGCGAGTGGACGAGCGTAGAACCTGGAATATTCGAAACCGAGACAGCCGTACATACTGTTGGCCGTGAGTTTGAGCGCTTGTTGCTTGATGTCGTACTGAGTTGTGCCCCAACTATTGTGAGTCCTTCGTTTCGCATACACAGCGGTTGCGTTACCTGAAGTAGCTTTGCATGGGTGATCGAGCGGTCCTTCATCAAGGATTTGACTTGTCTGCGGCGCTGCACGAGCGTTGCAATGAGGCGGGGTAAGACGCCTTGGGGTACCTCTGGGCTCGGAGGCTCTGGGATCTTGTCTTCTTCCTCCTTTGGACGCATCAAAAACGGAAACCGAAGGGGGGCGAGAATACATACGTCTAATGACCGTTCCACGGTGGTAAAATCGATGTTATACTCTTGAATGATGCTCGGATAGAGCGAGTTGAAATCCATGACCAGAATAAACTTGTCCCACAAGCCACGCTTGGGTTCAAACACCAAACCACCCTTGTACTTGTCTCGTTTATTCTTGCTGGTCTTGGTCCCGCCACGCTCACCGTCTGCGTCGTCAGCTTCAGGCTCAACCTTGGGTGCTTTCTTGCCAAAGGTCTTGTCGGGGCAGATATACTTGAGCTTATGGAACTCGTGAAGCAGAATGTATTCATTTCGTTCTGCGCGTCCGCCGTTCAAAGTCTTGTTCCTAGAGAAATCGCGTCGATGTTAAGTCGAGAGTATAATAACAACGCGGTAAAGACTCACCAAGCGTTCCCAGCAAGGTTCGTCAACTGTCTCGTCAACGGTAGGATCTGCACCTTGGATGCAATGGCCATCTGGTAATGGGCATCGAGTTCGCAGTGTCGCGCGAACGTCATCAACATATCCGGCGAGGAAACACTTCCGTCAAAGTATGCCGCAGTGTCGTCCGGGTCGATGTCCTGTCGTTCCGACTTGAGATGGGATCTGCACATTTCACTGAGAGACCATGTCGTGGATGAGATCATACTCTATGCGCAAACAATTGGCAAAAAGTCGTATGTGAAGACAACGATGGCGTACCTTTGCACCGTCACTAGCAAGGTCACACAACAGCCTGCCAGATAGGAACTTCATGTTGGTTCCTTGTCTTCCGATTGGAAGCCATTTCGCTCTCCGGAACCGTCCAAAGCGAGACCAGTGTTCCGTTTTCAGGTCTTTCATTCGTCCCAAAAGTACGTCAAGGGAAATGCCTAGGAAATCGTGGCCCACCAAAACATCGGGGTCCGCTTTGAACAACGCAGCTAAAGGGAGAAATTATGAGAACTGTTCTGACACCTACGAGGAACCGACTACTTGCCAAGAAGGCTGTTGAGAAGCACACGCTCATTCGCCATGGGTGATATGATACCCTTCCCGTTGCCTTTGGCCCGGGTCTCAAAGTTGGCGGGGAATCTGTCCAGTGGACGTACGAATGTGTGTACTGAACAAGGCAACTGCTCTGGAGGAGTCGGATCGTCCAACTGTACTGTGGACTAAAATCAGCATGTCTAAAAAACATACCATAGATCAAGAGTTACCATCGCGCCATACGCGTGCAGAAGCACAAACTACTTCACGCTTGTTTATGTGGTGGTTCACCACTGTACGTATAGCTAGACTCATGATGGTCAGGGGAGGTGGTTCCGGAGCACTGTCCACGATCGGGATGACATCCTTTGGATCAGAGACACTGGCTTCGAGCTTACACCAAGAGATCTGGCAAGTTCCAAGTTAGCGACGAATGGAGCAGGCCGTGTGGTTACCTACGCCTTGGTGTTCCACAGTGGCATTTTTTATTGTCAGCCAACAAGGTCCCATGATCTTGCGCTTTAGAACGAATAGCTCGAAGATGCTCGTGTTACTACCAAAGATCTTGTAGATGTTTGGCGAACAAGCGTCCATGGGGATTTGGGGCTCTGTACAATGATTAGTTTTGCGCACCTAGGCATTGGTTGTCACTCACCTTCATACGAGTACAAGACTTTCATCCACTCCGTTTCCTTTGGAACGTCTTTATAGTCAAAGGCATACTTGCGTGTTACCCAGCGAGCCTTCCAGCCTTTTATCCCTAGTTCTCGGCGTATCCTCTCAAAGTCGCTGTACACATCCCCTTTCTCCGGTACGATGTCCGTCTCCACTATCTCCACTTGGCCATCTTCGAACTCCTCCTGGACGACACGCAGCTGTCGAGGTAGCACGAACAGATTGCGCTGGATTCCATGGATAGAAAGGCACGCAGACGTCCAAGCACCGGAAGTCTTGTCTTTAACTTTGCCGATGAGATAGAGTTTACCGCCGTGTTCCAGATAGTCCAACCAAAACATGCGCAGACTACCGTCCTCCTCAAGGGCATTGACGGATATTTTGTTGGAGGAGGACGCAGACTTGGACGACCCCAGGGTGTCGTCGGGAACCACAGTGAGAGAGTCATACACAGAAAGCCACGATGGGGTGGCAAATTCATCCGCTTTCGGCGTCTTCGTGCCATCATGAACAGGTTTAGAATCAGCTTTGACTGTAGGTAATTCCTTCTTGACGGGAACAGTAGGTTTGATGTCGATGTCGTCGACATCCATGAAGTCGTTCATATCGATGTCCGAAAAGTCCATGGACGCGTCTAATATATCCTCGGGACCGCTGTGAACCTCCAACTTGCCCATGCGTTCGACGGCAGGCGTCACCACCGATGAGGCGTTGGCTATACGCGCCTTTTTTTTCGGGCTTATCATTGACGTGTAATCTTCGAAATCGCTTGACGGCGGGTTAGATGAAGGACCATCATCAGCGGCTCCATCTGAAGAGTAGGCACCGTAGGCATCGGTGGTCTTCCGGTAGGGAACTGGCGAAGAGGAACGATCCGGCCCGAGGTTATCATGGTCCGAGATGGGTGAAGGCTTTCGTTTCCTCGAGCGCACAGGTACTGGGATGGGCGCCGCGTCAATGCCTCCCAACAGATTGGCCATGAAATCTTCTTCTTGCTCCGCAGATATGGTAGGACGGTACGCGCTTATGGAAGGTTTTGGGGCTGGCGGAGGTGCCTTGGCCTTGGCCTTTGCTTTCGTGGATGCTCCATTGGCCTTTTTCTTGGCTGTTCGGCAGTCCAGAACGGGTATGAGACCAGAAATTAAAAAGGATACGTACAACTCTTGCGACTGCGCATCCCCTCTTCCTCATCGTCCTCCCCGTCAGCATCATCAGCCTGACCTGTCCAATCATCCATGCCATTGTCCATGTATCCGGCGACGCCGTCGTCCACGACAAAGTCGTCCTTTTGAAGTCTTCCCTTGACGATGCTCTTGTACTGTTCCTCGGTGACCTCGTCGTACAACGCGACGTCTTTCTCGGGCTGATCGACGCGTCAATCGGCGTATCGAGCACGAGATGGACAATTCGCACCTTCCATTTTCTTGGCCCGCCTTCCCGAGCGCGTTTATACTCTGCAAGCTTGTCGACGCCGCCTTTTACTCGTCGTGATCGCTCTGCCATCGTCGTCGTCGTCGTCGCGAACGCATTCGCCACAAGCGCGTGGTATTATTTGAACTCCGATGTTCGCGGAGATAATAAACACTCGGCACCAGTTCTCGCAGCAAAAACGGGTCACTGAAAAAATGTTGCAGTCGGCGAGGCTGCTGCGTCCAGGATGGCGCTCGCTCCTCTCGAGTCCGTCGTATCCAGTGCACGTGCACAGACGACTCGGCGCTCTTCGTGCCAATTCTTCTGCTCCAAGGCTCGCAGAACAATTGAAATCACCTATCGTGTCGCCAGAGACTTCAGATCAGAAGATCCAGCTTGACTCTTCAGCTGAGCCCCGTCTAGCCATCGCATTTACATGTACGGCCGACGAGTGTAACCACCGCTCAGCACATACCTTCACCAAACGTGCGTATCAGCGCGGCATCGTTCTTATCCAATGCCCGAGTTGCAAGAACCGGTACGACTACGATGCGTACTGTTTCCTCTGATAGGTGCTGAATCCGTGTTTTGAACAGACATTTGATCGCCGACAATCTTGGCTGGTTCAAAGATGATACCCAAGACGGCAAACTGAGAAATATTGAGGATATTTTGCGCGTTCGAGGCGAACGTGTTCAGAGAGGTGTCATAGAGGTTTCCGATAGTTGATCCTGGTGAGTTTATTCAACACTACAGGGCTCAATTTCTCACCAATCCTATCTCCTAGTATTCTACTCATAGGACCATGTACGATACCCATGTTGCTAATTTAGCCAGTCTCCGCGAACCCAGTTCATTGTCTTTTCATTCTAAGACACCGTGAATGAGGCCAATAACGGAAACAACAATATCTGCGCTTCGTAACCTTGTTAACCAGTCTGGGTCCCCGCAGCTGACAACTTCGTAGATAGTCTCATATTAAGGTACTAATCCCATGCTAGACTCGCAACTAAGTTGAAGATCGACGTTTACCACCTATCGTACACTACAACGACACATTGAATACAAAACTAATGAAAAGTACACCAAAGGTAATAGAATCCTATCGTACGAGCGAATCCCCCCCTCCCAAAAAGAAACAAAAAAACAAAACGAGCAAACGACACAACGAATTTTGTAAAGTAAAACGGTCGGTGAGATGTTAAAGTCCGGGATCCTAAAAACTAAAAATCATTTTTATAATATAAATTCAGACACAAAGAGGTCGCTTCACCGCCGCCCTTTTGCACGGTTCTGCAATCCTCGCCACGGTCTCCATTTCAGAGGTCGGCAGAGCAAACTGGAAAGGCTGTGGTTGCTGCCCAGACTGCAGATGGGGAACGGAGATCTTGACTCTGCGCTTTCCTTCCAAAGCAGTCAACGATTGGTGCCGCGCACGGCTTTCCGCCATGCCAGCTGCATTCCTTGGCTTGGAGAACGATATCTCCACTGCACGACGAGGGCCCGTCGTCTCGACCGCCGAGATCGCCGCGTCGTACACCCAAACACTGGTCGACATCGGACCGCATACAGACTTCCTCCGACCAATGCACCTCTTCTTCAACGCACGACTCGTCTCCGGCTTCGGGGGGATCGCGGGGATCGCGAACGAATACGACCGCCTCTTCGTCGTCGGTGCATTGGACTTGGGCGAAACCCCAAGCGCAGCGCGGATCCCACTCCTCTTTTCTGCTCTCTTCTCCTTCATCTCCTCCCTAGCAGCGTTCAGATCCCTCTCCGCCAGGGGCTTGAATTGCGACTTGGACGTCTCCAGCGCACTCTTGACCTTTGCCGCCCATTCGTCCAGCTCGTATAGCTTGTGGAGCATGAGCTTGAACGTAAACGGGAAGCCTTGTTCGACCGGGAACCTTGGGGTCTCGGTCGTGAATGGAGTAGATGGGGAGGGTGCGCCAGCGAGGCTCGCGTAGCGGGGCACCCGGACAGGCGTAGAGGGGGCTTGTGCACGTCGAGCGTGCTCTTCGTCGCGTAAGGTGCGCAGGGAGAGGACCGTGGACAGATTCTTGAGAACGGGGGCGAATTCTGCGGGGACTCCTGCGATGTCGTCCGCAGAGATGAGTTCGCTGGCTTCCCCGGTGAGAGCCCGACTCGGAGTGCGTCGCGTCGCAACGCGTTCGAATAATCCAAAGAGACGGGCAAACTCGGCCGTCTTGGTGTTGGCTTGGGTGACGGAGGTGAAGGACATATTATTGATGGATTAATTTAGGGATAACTTGAAGAGCGGGTTGGATGGGAATGGTGGAGGCGAGGCGACTTGCTCTTCGAGGGGGATGGCCGTAGCTGCCAGGGTTGCAAAGGGGGAGCCTGAAGAATCCATGCCATACTTATACCATCGGTGTCTTGTGGTCTTTTGTGGTGTGGACGCGGTTGCTGCCGAGTGGCTCATAATCTCGAGATTATCATTTTATTGTTCCTCCACAGCAGTCCACACTTCGGCACGCGAATATCACCAAATACGTAATTACTTCAAGACCTCCTTGAGTCGGAGCTCTCCCCGGTGGGCCGAATGTGACGGGACTAACAGCGCCTCGTGGTACTTATATGAACAGTGAACTCGACAGCATTATGCTGCTGTGATTCGAGTCATTGGGCGTCGCCACCAAACTTGTACCGGATCATCACCAATATTGATGACATTCACATTCATTGTACCGTACGTCACCTACCATAAAGTCGCAAAGGGGTAAGCGAAAGGAGAAGTGCCATGGCATAGTACAGCATGGCCCGAGGACAACAGAACCCAACGAACTATGTACATACTGGCATCCGCGGGCGATGCTTTGTCCGGGTGGCGCCGACTACTACCAGGGTCGCCTTCTTACGCGCACTCTCCCGCCGCTACGAAGAATGTATGTCTTGGTCGCCCTTCGCCAGTCTCCGATCCTTTTTTCGTCCTCGGAAGGGATCCTCGATGCGAAAAACGAACTCCAGCTAATCGTTCTTAATGACTTGAGCTTCCGTGCGAGCGCCAAACTTGCTTCAAGCTCGCGTGTACGCACGTCGGCGGCAGAAATCACGGTCGAGCAGATCGGACACATCTCGGGACCATGAGGAAAGGGCGGTACCTCGTCAAACGTGACTCTTGGACTATTCGTCTCTTCTTCGTCTTCCCCGTAAGATATATGCTCGGAGTGTGCAGCGCTTGGAGATTCCGATTGACTTAGAACCGTTCCCGAGCGTGCCAGGTTGCGATTCTGATCGAAGGTAGCGTGGATGAGGCGCAGGTGACTTCTTGGACTATCGTAATGGTCGATATGGTTCTCGAGCATTTCCTCGTCCGAGAGAAATATTCCAAGATGAAGGTCGGTCAACTTGGTAAGTGGTTTCAACGCTTTCGCGAATGCGCTCTGCGAGAGTGATCTGATAATCAAAGAGTAGCGCGCAGAAAGACGTACTGTTAACGATTCCACCGTATGAAAATGGTCAGGGATGGGGGAGTGGATGACAGTCGAAGAGCTATCTTCGAAGCAACCCCAGCAGCAAGACACATCTAGGTGCTCGGAACAACTGAGGTGAAGGGATATCAACCCTTTAAAAGCCTCGGCCACCACGCTCAAGAGCGACGTATCAATGCGCCATAAATCGGTGAGCGTCAGCGAGGTGAGGTGAGTCATCGGTGATTTCATCAAAGAGACGGCGAATATCTGTTCTAAGCGAATCTTCTGCGTTGATCGCGCTTCTGCTGCGAAAGAAATCTGGAGGGCCTGCAAGCTACACATAAGACTTGGATTCCAAGGCGCCTTTGCCAGATCTCCGGACTGTGCCGTTAAACTCCTGGATGACACAAGCTAAAGAGTGGTCGTCCACAGCATATATGCACTCTACTTACTTTACCCAGTGGAACCCTACGCATCTCCATGTGGAGTTGCTTCGCGACAACATGGATATATGCATCTTCAAGAGGGACCTAAGCTGCTTCGCGGAACATATCCTCAAAGAGGTCATGTATCTCCGAAGGGCGATCATCCTAAACTGGGAGCTGGCTTCTGAAAAGGCTTTTAGAGCACGAAACGAACCATATCGTTGATGGAAAAGCTCTATGATGTATTCGATTAGCTCTATGGGGAGAGTATGCCGTTTGGAGATCAATGGGGGTTCCTCTGTGGGTGGAGAAGTGAATCTATGCGAAGTAGGAGAAGAAGGAAAGAAGTCGAATACGCTCGAGTCATCTGAGAAGAGATCCATAAAGAAAGAAAGAAAGAAAGAAAGAAAGAAAGAAACGCGATCTTTATACTTATCTTATGAGTCACGTGTTTCAGAAATCTCAGATCACGTGGTTTTCTATTGATGACGTTAGTAGAAAGAGTGTCGAAGACGTTTGACAGTGACACTGACGGATGAGTGGCCCAAACCAAGGTGGGGGCGCGAAACACAAGACACCGAGCCCGCTGCACGCTCTTCAGCTTCGCGCCTTCCTTAGCGCCGCAGAGGATGTCGAGGCGGACTCCGACACTATCGAGGACCTCTTGGACGGACTTAGCGAGGACGTTTGCACCGAGATGACCGAGTATGACAGCGATTCGGAAGCCTCAGATACGGAGGACCTTTCTCTCATTGTACAAGCACAATCCACTCTTTCTGCAGTAGTTGGTACCGCAAGCCCTGTGGACGACGATCTCGACACTGCCGAGATCCGCGCATTGGAAGAGGAAGGTAGGTAAAGGCAACGATTTCCGAACGGGGTTACCCTCCGCTGTTACACTCGGTGGCGCGTCATATAAATGCTCATAGTTGCACACAGCCATGCAGGCCTGGACTAAGGACGAAACCCGGAAGATGATGCATCACCTCAAGGAGCGCGGTATGTCACCTGTCAAGCAATATTTTAGGTCCATGACTTACTGCTATCAGGAATGAGCTCATTCATTCGGGAATATGTCATGGCTCAAAACATATCTATTGTTAGACTGTTGTTTGCATTTGGTATCAGTTTGGTATGTCGTCTCATTCTTCTTCTCTTCGTATTCGAACACCCTGCACAGTGTCCAGAACTCAGAAACAAGCGCCACAAAACACTGTTGTATTTCCTCAAAGTGGCAATTTCAAGGGAGTGAGTTTCTTGTTGATCTGTTGGTAAACCTCCTCGACTAAGGTCGACCGGCTAGACTGCATCTAAGAGAAAGGCTTCCACAATACAATAGCATTTCTGATGCGATTTCACTTATAGTTCGTTCAAGACGTATCGTGGTGCTGAGTGGTGCAGGCATTAGTACGCGACTTTCCTCTCACACAGCGCGTATGTCCCTGAGAATCATTAGGCGTCTCTTGTGGAATTCCGGACTTTAGGTCCCGCAACGGCCTTTATGCGACGCTGAAGCAAAAGGGCGAGTATGACTTAGACGACCCTCAGCAAATGTTCGTCATCTGCTCTCCGTAGTTAAGCAGATTTCTCTAACTTTACTCAGGTTCGATATACACTATTTCAAAGACAATCCCAAAGGTGGATTCGCGGTTTCTTCCTTGAGTCGTTCTAACCCTTTTTCTCTTCATGACGCCCGCTTGAACCAGTATTCTAGTGAGTGCACGTTTTCGATTAAATGTCCAAGGATGTTATTGATGCCTTTCTCCAAGCTCTTTTGCAAGGTAAGACCTGAGTGCCATATACGACCAGATCTTGAAAATGTTGTCGAAGCCAAATATATCCTTCTAATTTTACACCATCCCCCTGTCACCGATTCATCAAACTCCTCGAAGACAAAAACAAGGTACTATTTTTGTTTTCCAACGTCAAGCATGTTCCTAAACAAATTATGCTCTTGGATCATCGTAGCTCCTTCGTGTAAGCACACATTCAATCTAGTTTAATTTTAGATGTCCAGTGACCGATTGAACTGCACACAGAACTACACGCAAAACATCGACACACTGGAATCTATCGCGGGCATCACGCGCGTCTTGCAATGTCACGGCTCGTTCAAGACGGCTTCATGTCTTCAATGCCGAATCAAGGTACCAGGCAAGGAAATCGAACGGGAAATTCTCAACCAGCACGTACCATACTGCAAAGCATGCTTGGAAGTGCACAAGGCTGCGGCAGCCCGAAAGTCAAAACCTACAAGGAAGAGGGGCAAAAAGAGGAACGAATGGGACGACGATAGTGACGAGAGCGACGATTTACCTGTGGGCGTGATGAAGGTATTATCCCGTGCGCTGTCGTCGGAGAAGCGTTGTGATTTCTGTCTGATAGCCCGACATCACGTTCTTTGGGGAGAAACTTACAGACGACTTTGACAACGCGCTGTTGGTTGACCGAGACAAGGTGGATCTCTTATTAGTCATCGGCACGTCTCTGAAGGTCTCTCCTGTATCCGAGATCCTGTGTGCGTTACAGTTGGACCGTTTTGAATTCCTTTCTGTCTGCTGACTTGCTCCGAATGGTGTAGCACATTTACCGCATTCTGTACCACAGGTCAGTGTACAGTCGAAGCAAAGTCGCCATGCCCACCTGACTCTCGTTAGATCCTCATCAACAAAACACCAGTGAGGCATATCAACCCTGATGTACGTCACAAACGTCCCCCGTTTTCCTTACGGAACTCACGTCGAGTGATCATATATTTCAGATTGTTCTTCTAGGTGACGCGGACGAGATCGTGCACCACTTGTGCGAGCGTCTGCAATGGGATCTACCTCCTCCTCCAAATTCCAATGGTGGACTCCAAGTGCCTCCGCCTCAGACGAACGGGAAGAGAAGATCTAGCGAAATCGTGGGGTGGCGCGAGCCCGAGAGGGTCTTAGGAAGGTGAACTAGCATCGTGCCAGCGATTAACAACTTGCTGACACAATAAACAGCCACGTCTGGTTGTTCAGCGGCGCAGAGGGTGGCAAATGGGTGGAGGATATAAAGGAAAGATACGGCAATGGTACGAGCGGGGCTTCCGGCGAGTCAAAGAGCCATTCAGAGCGTGATACCAAGAGAGCGAGAGTCAGTTGACACTAGCTGGTGAATGTGATGGACATTAATAGCTATGCATCTCAGACGATTTCCCCCGACGCTATCCACCCATGTGAATCAAAGGAAAGGAGGCACATCAGAATACGGTTCGGACTACGTGCTAGGGGGTAAGTAAGATGGTATTATCGTCCCTGGCCCTCGAAGAGAACCTCCCCGTTTCCCTGCACGGGTATAGTAATCTTTGCTAGTGAAGTCCGGCTCTGTTTTGCGGAATGCCGTCCGTTTCTTGGCGGCGCAGTGGGAAAGTCAGGTGAATGTGATGATGTACCGTTGGAAGATATGTAGAACTCTTCATTGTCGTCTTCCTCCTCCATGAATGCTGGATCATAGCCAGCAGGCACCGAGGAATGCGGGCGCCAATTCCGAATCGAGTTAAAGGTGCCCTGGCGTAGATGCGTGGCATACGAGTACAGTAGGAGCGCAAAATATATCTAGCACATACGCGCGATCAACGACCGACGCCGTCAAAGCCGAAATGCGCCTCACCTTTGCAAGCCAAGACAGGATGATCACCACAGCAGCGACGCCCTTTTCTTCGTGCCAAAGAAGTTTGGCAGCTAGAGCCAACTGCGCTTCGGACATGGTATGATTCACCCCTGCGACTTGTCGAATCGCCTCTTGCGCAGCCGAGTTGGCCACCAGTCGACCATCGTGTGGCGTATACGCCCACCACACGACGGCGAAAAAGAGCGTCCAAGCGGTCGAAAATATGTGATCGATGAAAAAGAAGTGTGCAAAATAGAGCGTTTGCTTGGCATTTTCCTATTTCCGAAAGACCCGGTATGGACAAAAAGTTGGGATTGGAATCACACGAGAAGGAGTTGGAAAGGAGAGAGAGACTGACCTCCTTGATTGCATTAAGTCCCCATCCGAGTGCGACTAACCCGAGGAGAGAGTACAGGTATAGGCTGAGCTGAGCGAACGAGCCACCTGCGCCCGTCAGGACCGAAATGAGACCGTAAACGCCCGCTGCCTTGTTAAAGAGCTATACAGAGTGGATTGAGCTTTCGTGCCCGAAGAGAAGGAGTGCAAACTCACTGCAAAGAGGAGGGCGATGGTGACGCCGGTCTTGAGGTCGAGGACGCCGAGAAAAGTGGAGATGGGCCAGAGCCGCCATTCAGGACGAAGCATCAGTTTCATGTGCAGTCATGTACCAAATTAAAAGGAATGAACGAAGTTGTAGTAGGAAAACGACAGGGCGTAGCGGTGACAGGTCAGATGGTGACTAAGCAAATCAGAGCTGGATCAGTACAAGGCTGTTCTTCGCGTCGCCTAGGTGGAAGGAAGTAGATTCGGAACAAAGTTCCAACCATGCAGGAGGGAATTTCATTCATTACAGGAGTGCAACACTGCCTTTTCGGATGGTATCATGGGCGACTCGATGAAACGTGTAACTTTACCATCTTTCCAGTGTTCCCATTGCCCCTCGCCCATACAGACATCCCAGCGGTTTCTCCCAGGTTGACCTCTACTGAAATAAGTTGAACTTATTAGAAGGTTCTTCTTTTCTTCTGTCCGCGAGAAAAGCACTGAAATAACATTTGTGTCAGTGAAAAAGTGGTTGTCTCGTTGGACCGACTCCATGATTCTGGGGGCGACTGTTTCCGTCATACTTTCACGAGCAGAGTCCACTTTCGCCAAGTTTCAGCAAGGGAACGAGGCGGACTACATCAACGAGGCAGTCATCCTTGATCGTCAAGCTCTGGATCGCTGCCCACCTGGTCACCACAAGCGATGGGACTCACTGAATCAGCTTGCCATTCATCTCTGGCATCGTTACGACTGTCTGGGTATAATAGCGGACATTGAGGAAGCAACTGTCTGCTCCAGAGAAGCGCTAGACCTTTTCCCGGATGGGCACCCAAATCGTCCAACGTCTTTGTACAATGTTACAGTCTATTTCTTTCATCGTTACCGGCGGCTTGGAGATATGACGGACCTCACTGAGGTCATCATCCTCGGGAGACAAGGCCTCGACCTTCTCCCGTCAGGGCATCGGGATCGATCAAGGTCACTGTCGCAACCTATCTCTCCCATCGCTACAACCGGCTTAGAGATATGGCGGACCTCAACGAGGCCATCATCCTCGGGAGACAAGCCCTCGACCTTCGCCCGTCAGGACACCCGCTTCATTCAACGTCATTGAGCAACGTCGCAGCCTGTCTCTCTTATCGTTACGACCAGCCTGGAGATACGACGGACCTCAATGAGGCCATCATGCTCGGGAGACAAGCCCTCGACCTTTGCCCGGATGGGCACCCGCTTCGTTCAACGTCGTTGAGCAATGTCGCAGGCTTTCTCTGTGGACGTTACAAGCGGCTTGGGGATATGACAGACCTCAATGAGGCCATCATCCTCGGGGGACAGGCCCTCGACCTTTTCCCGTCAGGGCACTCACGTCGTTCAATGTCGTTGAACAATGTCGCAAAGTATCACTCCAATCGTTACAAGCGGCTTGGAGATATGACGGACCTCAACGAGGCCATCATCTTTGGGAGACAAGCCCTCGACCTTCGCCTGTCAGGGCACCCTGATCGATCAGCGTCGTTGATCAATGTTGCAACCTATCTCTTAGATCGTTACAATCAACTTGGAGATATGACGGACCTCACTGAGGCCATCATCCTCGGGAGACAAGGCCTCGATCTTTGTCCGCCAGGGCACCTGGATCGTTCACCGTCGTTGATCAATATCGCAACCTATCTCGTCAGTCGTTACAACCAACTTAGAGATATGACGGACCTCGACGAGGCCACCATCCTCGGGAGACAAGCCCTCGACCTTTGCCCGTCAGGGCACCCGCTTCGTTCAACATCATTGAGAAACCTTGCAGACCATCTCCGTTTTCGGTTCACCCAATCGAGGGAGTTAAAGGACAGAGAAGATCTATTCAGCCTTTACACCGAGTTGACAAATATCTCACAAACAGTTTCGCCATCGGATCTCTCTGCACCCAAGATATGGATCACCGCAACTGAGGATTTCCGCCATCCCACGATACTTCTCGCATACGAAACATGTCTTCGACTACTTGTTCAGCATCTCGCCGCTTTGCCATCACTACCCAATAATCTGCAGATTTTCAAAGACCTCGCTTCATCGCTAGAAATTGATGCATTTTCCGCTTGTCTCCGTAATCAACGTGCAGAAAAAGCGGTGGAGCTGCTGGAACAAGGTCGCGGTGTATTCTGGAACCAGATGTCTCGTCTTCGTTCCCCTCTTGAAGACGTCATCGCCTCGAGCCAGGAAGGAGAGGCCCTTGCAGACGGGTCTACTCGACTGTCATCAGAGATACACAACACAATTCATTCACAAGGTCCAGATCAGCACAACAGGTTGTGCAGCCTTAATGTTTATCTGCAATCCGCAATCAACAAGATTCGCAAACTACCCGGTCTCGCTGGATTCCTTCTCCCATCTTCCTTCTCCGAACTCCAGCACGCTGACAGCGGCGGACCTGTGGTCGTCGTGAATGCCAGCCAGTACACGTGCGATGCACTCGTTGTTTTTTCCGACAGAGATCCGGCTCACATCCCATTGCAAATCACGAAACCCCGTGTTCAGGACCTGTCGTCGGAGCTCCAGTCCTTGACTTGCAAGATCAATGGACGTGGGGAAAGAACTCAACTGCTTCCTGAGAACCCTTTGGGATGAGGTCGTATCGCCGATCGCCGATTTTCTCCAGACGACAGTTCCACTTTACTCGCGTATCTGGTGGTGTCCCACTGCAGAGTTCTGCCTTCTGCCATTGCACGCGGCGAATACGTATCGGAAGGGACAAAGCCCTTTTTCCCATCTGTACATCTCATCTTACACACCCACTCTGACCGCCCTCATCCGTGCGAGACGGCATGATCCATCGGTGACGACTTCCATACACGAGAAACGCTTCCTTGCTGTAGGTCAGGCGGACGCTGAAGGCGAAAGCAAGCTGTTCTCCGTCGGCAGCGAACTAGCCATCGTCGCTGAGCGTATCCAGGACCTCATGACGTTCATCCGCCTCGATGGTCCAGAATCGAGTATGTCCCAAGTCTCGGAGGAGCTGAGGAAGAGCGAGTGGGTTCACTTTGCCTGTCACGGCATCCCAAACAAGAAGCAACCCTTTGACTCTGCATTTGGGCTCTACGACGGCCACTTTACTGTGGAAAAGATCATGGGATGCGAGTTAGAGAACCCAGAATTTGCCTACCTTTCTGCTTGTCATACAACGGTCGGGGACGAGGAGAGTCTAGACGAGGTTATCCACCTGGCATCAGCGATGCAGTTTGCGGGGTTCCGGTCTGTGATTGGGACGATGTGGGCGGTGGACGATGGACAGACGGACAAGATCACGTCCAGGTTTTACGAGTATATGTTGGATGGATTTGGTCGGCTGGATCACACTCGAGCAGCGTTGGCGCTGCAGAGGACGATAAATTCATTGGCTGGTAGTGTTCCGCTCGATCAGCGGATTCTGTATGTACATATCGGTGCCTAGTGCTCGTTAGACCGGTGTACATATAGGTCGTATTGTTGTATGGTTGCCTCGTATCTGCTAGGTGTCTTCGCTTGTATTCACTATTGTGGCCACTATCGAACGCGTTCTGGTTGTGCGGTCCGGTCATTTATTGAGCAGTACATGTCGACCCTTTATCGACGTCATGTGTGTATTGTGGTCAAGTAGCATTATGACGAAGAGTCTTGTCCCACCGCAAACACCAAATTAATCAGGAATTACATCTGTGGCAGATTCGGCCTTGGTATATAACGTTATTGTTCGACGACTCTCCTACCTGCCATTTACGACTTGTGATTGGAGGACGGGTGCTGTAGGGGCCGTCAAATACATCAATCTTGAATTCGAACCAGAGACCAGTCTCCGATATTCCAATATTCTACAAAAATGGAAGAAAATACAGGGCGTCCAGTCATAAGTGAGGGGACGACAGACGCAATTGAAAGCCCAATGTGTACGCCACCAAATGGGAGATACGAAATACTTATCTTCCGCCTCCCCAGACCCTTCCAAAACGCGTCGATTTTCGGGAGAGCGCTGTGACAGAACTCGCGTTGGGTAGGACGACCAATGCCTCAACGACGCGGCCCTAAAATGAAGAGGTAAGCCTCCGTAGCCGACCAGAAAAGGGAGCAAGTAGACATGCCCAAGTCGAGGGTGGATGACAACACGTTGTGTGGTTGTGGCTAGAACCTACTAGCTAAGCCAACCACCAATTGAAAACGTTGGCAGCAAATAAACTCTGAAATTGTGACACTATTATGGGCGCGAATGGCAGTATGTACGCCTGGTGCCATTCGACAGGTGTGACACAGCAATCACTACCCAGTAAATCGGAAATCGGCGGGTGATGATCGACACTGACAAAAGGATTACCCAAGCACCGTCCGACTGTTACAGGTGCAATTGAACATTCGGAAACATAGTCACCTTCCAATAATTAGTCTAGATCGACAGGAAACCAGGACCAAGGCCGCGTTTCAACAAGAAGGATCATATTTAGGGCCACCTCGGCAGGATATTGCTGTAGAGATGGCAAAAACTTACCGTACGCTCTGTGATTGTCATGTGAACGAACCTTCGGGTTGTTCGCAAGTAAAAAAACCCACTGGTAAAATTCTCAATATTCCTTGACGAAGAATATACCAAAATGAGAAGACCAAGCATAAGTCCATCCAGAGAAACACATCTCGGACAAGGTTATGCGTGCCGGTTACACGCCCCTCGGAAGCGGTAGGGACGTCGTCGACCTTGATCACTACGGACCCATTCTTTGGTCGTTGTCATTCAGTCCTCTGACCGCCTCGAATCTGACTGCTGTGAGAATCTCATTGGGTTCGCAATAGGAGATGGCCTTTTACATAAAGTTGCCTGCTGTTCGTCCTTATCTAGGGTATCCAGCACCGAGTCAAGACGGGAATGAAACGATGAACGAGGACCAGATTGCCTTCAAACGCACCATGAGAATGGGGAATGCTGCCAACAGCCTGGAGGACACAACACGAGCATGAAAGATTTTCTGCTGTCAACATTGCCGATATCAAAAAGGCGAGGACGAGTTGACGAACCAAAAGAGTGTGTGACGGTTTCCGCTTGAGCCGTGGCGGCGATTCGGATGGGAAGCGACTTGTGATACGGGGCGCAACCTATATGTGGATAGTGATATCGGAGATCAATGCATAACATCAGTAACAGGAAGTCGAGAACCAGGGAGGCATGCGAGCCGCAAGGCTACTGCCCCGCACCAGTGGGAGGGACAAGGGTTCAAATCGAGGAAAGCTGTAGAGCGATAGAAGTTCATTCCCGTCACTGAAAGTAGGTTCTAAGAAGTGGCGCGAAGAATCACTAGCACGAGCAAAAACAGTCTTTGAGATTCTAGTTTCAACAAGAGATTGGCAAGTGAAGCTTTGAAGTTCGAAGAGTCTCCGATGAGTTTTGTTTACCGAATTTGGAAGTGACGCGTGTTTGATGAGATCAGCGTCACAACTTGTTCAAATGAATCCGAAGCAACCGTTCCGATCGAAAGGGATAGAACACCTTGGACATGCGGTAAGGCGGCCTGGAGACCTGATGGCCAGACGTATATGAAACACAGCCAACCGCGCAAGCTCTCGTACGCCTCGCCGCTTGCACAGTCACCACCAGTGCAACCTGACCCACTGCCCATTGCTCGCCTTATACGCGTGACTAGTCGCTAGCCCATCGGCACCTCCAGGCTCTCGGGGCATCCTGCATGTTGCTCTCGGATGTGCAAACTCATTGGCCGCATTGTCCAGCTGACAGCATTCATGTACACGCGTCGGAACCAACAGAACGGCAACAGCGACGGGGACGCCTCCCGCCGTTACCCTTCAGTGCCTGTTTCCCGTCCTTCGCAGGAGGTATGTACTATGTCGTTTTTCACCCCTTGGGTACGGGCTAAAGTGATGATGCACGGTAGACGACGGGCTCTTATCTCACCACGACGTCCAAGTCTTCGGTGTCCGCTCGGGGTGTGGTCTACCCCGCCTCCCATGTTCGAACCGAAAGCCCTCCGAATCGCACTCAGTCTCCTTCCCGGGGGCGAATGGACACTGATAGCGGCGGCGCAGAGGTCCGAAGAAGACAAGCTACTACGTCCTCCAGCAAAGACCAAGGATCCACGTACTCAAGAGAAAGAGATGGAGCCAAGATGAGAGACGAGGTACGGACACAAACCCACTTGGGGATGGAATCATGCGATACTCAGCACGGCCTTCACGACCGCAGTTCAGTCCACCGACGAAAGTCGCACGCGGCAAGAAGGCGAACCACGCGAATCCGACCGCATCCCCGCCACCAGCCATCCAGGACCTTTACGAGACGCAGGCGAGGGAGCTCATTACTCTCCAACACGAACACCGAGCGGCGCTCGAGGAAAGGAAGAAATACGCAGATGGTTACGCGACTCTCAAACATCACTATGATGAGCGGTCGAAAAAGCTCAGCGTTGTGCGCCACGAACGCCAGGCAGCCCTGGACCAAAGGAACGAGATCAACGTCGCTCATGCCACACTCAAACGGCAGTACGAAGAGCAGACGAAGAAGCTTGACGCCTTGCATTCAGAGCACCAGGCATCGATAGAGCAGAAACAGACAGCGGAGCAGGAGTGCGCCGCACTGAAGCAGAAATGTGAGACGCAGAAGAACGAGTACAGCGCTCTGAATACCAAGCATCAGTCGTTGAAGGCGACCCTCGAACAGCTCACGTCGGAACTGCAAGGCGTGCAGCGGTTCGTCGCGACCGCAGACGCCTTCTCGGGCTCAGAGGTGGTCAACACGCTACGGAAGCTCAACGAGGAGGTACAACAGAGTACTAGGTCTATGGCCGAGTGGGCGATCGAAAACTTTACGTTCGAGATGCCGGTTTTAGATGAGAACCAGACGACTGCGCAGACTATCGAGCAAACAAGGGCCTCAGATACATTGGGTACGAGGTTCATGCAACTCCTACCGTCGAAGAAGCACAAAGAGAAACCTGTCTTCCTGGAGATGGCTTTTCGCGCTTATCTGATATACGAATTGTACTGGATTGCGTCCCCGTGGAGCGTTCGGGAGGAAGAGCAGTCGCACAACGTGTACATCGACGCGATATACCAGAGGATGCGGGAAACAGGTGAGGCTCAGCTCACAAAACACGTTGCAGAACCGCATGTGTACTGACGAACGATAAACACATGGTCATCAGAGGGCCAAGCCATATCGGGGAACTGGCGTGCCCTCACACGCGCGTACACTCTTCCCGCGTTCATAAGCGATCCAGACCTCGCACACACAATCGATATGACGATCGTGGCCGGTTTCTCTGATATCATTTCAGCAGCGGGCTGTACTACATCCAAGTCCGACGTCACTGCCGCGTTCTGGACCGAGTTTGGAGAGAAGGTGCACCATTTCGTGTCGCTCGCTGGACAGGTCAACAAGATCATCGGTGTCGGGGTGATCTCGGATGACTTTGAGGTGCTGGTGGTCTGGCCTGACACGGCTTTCGACGACAAGATGATGGAGGACTCGTATGACAATGGCGACAGGATTCGAGGGGGAGAGCAGCGTCAGGAGAACGTGCTGTTCGCGACAGAGTTGGGGTTGATGCAGCGCATGAGGGTAGGGTCCGGCGCGGCACAGAAGGGAAAGCCGTCCGAGTTGATCATCATGAAGCCGAAGGTGGCGCTCGTGGGCGCTATAGACGAGTGAACAATTGATATCATATCTGACCACTTTTGCTGCAGCTTGATTGGATCGTACGGTACTGACAGTATTGTATTCATACTGGATCATAGTGTTTCGTAATTCATTGCAGATCATTGACTCGGATCCATGAAATGATAAGCAAGAAATGATGCTGCAGTCGTTATATGAGTGAATGAAGGATATAATACAAACCAACAAAGAGTCCCAGCACCGAGCTAAAAGTAACCTGCTCCCGACCTCCAATCAGAACTTTCAAATGCCAGAAAAAAAGGAAATTAAGGGTCCATCCCCGACTCCCACGAAGTGGGGGAGGGTTTCAAAAATTTTAGGCCCCTCAAACATTCAGGTACCCTGCAAAATGGCTTACAGGCACAAAAATCTAAGACATGATCAGCAAGGTTACAACCAAACCAGAAAAGTTCGAACCCAATCAGTTTCGAGGCGAGAAAACTCGATTGGCCGACCAACTTTCGTTTGTATTCGGATTTGGTCGACTTGTCTGGTACGCGTCTCGCATGCTGCTTCGTCTTCGTCTTCATGCCATATGATTTGCTGATCTTACAACTGCCAGCGTCGGGAGGTACATCGCGGATGTATCGCTCTGGAGTCTGGATCTTGATTGTTTCGATGCTCGCTGTCTTCCGGTTTGAAGAACCATCTTCGTGGGGTCTCAGAGACGGTGACTCTCAGACTCTCAGAGGGCCTGAACGGTGTTACATAATGTGGAATACTCGCGCACCCCGATTCCGTTCGTGTGACTTCGACGTTTTGCTCTTTCTTTTGAATTAAGCCGCGACACGAGAACATTAACCCTGAAAAGCTTGCACACCTTGTTGGGTTAATTGCAAAGCATGAAAAAGGGTAAAAGTTGTGGTCTATTCCGCCCATCAGTTATCTGCACAGTACAATATTAGCATTGCACACAGATTTTTCTACCAAGGTTTTCATTATTTGCACGCCGTGTAAACTCAAATACTAAGAAACGACGATGACTAGTACCTTTGGTCGAATGAAAAGCGTACAGCATTACATTATTTATATAAACTCCCATCCGTGCGAATTCCTACACCTGAAAGGTGAAAGATCGGCGAAACCTGATAAAGACACGTCAATGAGGTTTCGGAGGAGTCGGGGGATACAATAGAACGTGGCGGTCGTTATCTGGGTATGAAGATACACTACAACTACACTAGCGTCAGACAGCCTAGGTCAGAATGTAACTGTCTGTATAGGGTGGAGATCTCGAGATGTATAGGTAAGTAAACGGTTGGAATAACGGAGTACTGCATGTCATGTCTTGCACCTTCTATTCTTCCTCCGGAAGGTACTGCTTAATTTGCCTAGAGAGCTTCAGCAGTGTCCTCCTGATATCAGAAGAAAGCCACTGGCTTGCACTCAGCTGATCCAGCGCGCCATCCAACTGCCGCAGAGTCAACGTAGGTGGCTCCTCGGATCCGGACGGTGCCCCTGAGTCCGTCCCAGATTTCGCAAAAGTGGACAGCCATTGCGTCGAGCAGTTCAACAGCAACCTCAGCATGTGCGGGTTCTCCTCGAGCAAATCCGCATCGCCCCATGCGGGGACCAACAGCTTCTCAAAGTTAGGCACCAGGAACGACCTCCAGACTCCCTCGCCGTGTGTGCTGTTCACAAGAGGCCAATCGCCCCGGAGCAGCCAACTGACGATGACCGCGAGCGGGAGCGCCATGGTGCATTCCTGGAGCGGCATCAGGGCCATGCAGCGGTCGAAATGGTCGTACATGAGCCGCTTCCTGCCCTCTGTGTTCGACAGCACGAGCGCGATCTCCAGGTCACAAAGGTCGACTTCTGGAATCTTGTTGGGTTCGTCGCGGAGCTTGATCAGGAGCGCATTAAAGGGGTCGCCGAGCGCGGGGGCAAGGATTTTGAGCAGGTCTGCGTTGAAGCTTTCGTCGTTGTTGCGGAGCAAATCCCCCAGGATCGTTGGTGGGTCTTCTTTGAGGATGCCACGACGGAGGAAGTGCACGAGGTCACATTGAGTAGCGAGCCTTGAAAGGCTCGGTGCGTCGTGCGTGAAGATCAAATGCTTGCAAGCAGCTGCCAGAACCTTGGAACCAATTTCCCGAACGGAGTACAGCTGCCTGGGGCCCGTGGCAGATAGAATGTAGTTGACAAACTCAAGGTTGGATGCAAGTTCGGGGAGCTCGTCCACGTTGGCTAGCATGATTTGCAGTGCGTACACGACCTGCTCCGAATTTGCGGCAATGTCTTTGGTGAGCAAAAACGACAACAGAGTCCCGGAGTCCATGTGGACCGGTGGCGTTGGGGTCTGCCTACCAACCTTTGCGCCTGTCGGATTAAAGGCGTCTACGACTGTTGCCAATCTCATGATGCAGCTTGTGAAGAGACAAAGGGATTCTCCGCTCCCGTCTGCTTGTCCAACTGTTTCTTTGAAAGCCTTGATCATCCAGAGACTGATGTCTGTGTCTTTGAAAGCCTGTTGCATATACGAATCAGAGGCTAGCCTTGAAAGTATAAGCAACGGCACAATGAGGTGTTGATGGACTTCGGGAAGTCGGGAGAGGTCAATTTGTCCCAACTTTTTGAGGATACGCTGCGGGAAATCAGCGCTGCGATGATGTCAGACATTGCAGATTAGACGGACTAGGAGGTTACACACTATGATTGGCTTGGTCCTTGTGGACTCTGCTCAATCGGGCTGAAGCGATCCCATCAGTAAGCTTGAAGTAACTCTTTTCGAGGCAATGGATCACTTACTCCTCCATCCTCTCAACATGTGTGCCCATGACACTATCAAAGTATATCCTATTGAAGTATATCTCGAATGTCCGCAAGTACTGCAGCCCTTGTGATTCCTCGGGACACTGCAACTCGAGGAAAACACGATGTGCTTCAGGGAGTAAACGTGACTGGGGCGGATCCTTCAACCGGAGTAAACGTGACCAGTGGGGCAGATCCTCCAACAGGACTAATTGTGACCAGTGGGGCGGATCCTCCAACAGGAGTAGAACTTCCAGCGGCTGAAGGAACCAGGAAAGCAGCGGCTGCGAAATCTCATGACTTGCCGGTAACTTGACCCCATGATCCAGAACACCCAGCTTGAGGTAGAGGAGCTTAGTGACAACGGCGAGGATAAAAAAAAGATCAGGATCGTTATCGGGATGGAGCTTCTCCGACACCTCCTTAACGCGCCGCAAAGCCTCCTGCCAAACGTGGGTGCTGACCTCCTTGGACACCTGGCATAGCATGATTATGAACGCCTTGCCCAATTGTAATGCACGATCGTCGGATCCTGGAAGCGAACAAGTGAAGAAACTGTAGAGATGAGGGTCTGTGGGTAGCAATATATCGAGATTTTCCGGCCACTTCACATCAGGTAGCAGCTCCGCTGCTGCCATAAGACTGCCAGGATCGGTTGATGTCCCTAGAATCCACGCGATGGCATGAGGATCTGAAGTGGAATCGAGTCCAGGGTTTAGATATGCGCGTATGTAACTTCCCGAGCGGCGAGCCGAGTCGCGGACCCAACATGTGGATGAATAGAATCTTGATTTCAAAGTTGTATATTGAAAGGCTGAACGATAGGCATACATCCGGACCCGGAAAAGAACCCCTTGTCCTCCTCGGACCCAGGCAACCAACACGACCAGGGGGCCAAGGACGGCTAATAGCACCAGACGAATGGCGAACACGGCAGCCAGAAGGGGATAAAAGAGGACGCCGCCAATGTATGCCACCAATATGTTTCCGTGACTGATCACGGGCCGTTGATTATGCTTGTGCAAG
>JBBPQC010000160.1:0-34353 GCA_038092295.1 Leccinum arenicola | reverse complement strand
CCGCGAAACATCAATGAAAAAAGTGGCTGTGTCATGACAAAAGCATTGGTCTACCTTTTGGTACACTTTTGTACACTTTTCTGTACACTTACTACACTTTGTCCTACACTTTTTGTACACTTTTTTGTGTACACTTTTCCCTACACTTTTTCACTTTTTGGTACACTTCTCTGTACACTTGTACACTCTGTCCTACACTTTTTCACATTTTTGTACACTTGCTACACTGTGTCCTACACTTTTTGTAGACTTTTTTTTGTAGACTTTGTTTGTAGACTTAGTACACTATGTGATGCAGTTCCCGACCAACTGTCTGAACTTCTTTGAGTTTGCTGCTATTGCAAAGATATCTCCTACATGAAGTCGTCACTGAAGATCAATTGGGCAATTGCCATCTGGATGGCTATCTTGTCCTTGCGTGATGCTCGCTCTGTTGTGATGGTGTGGTTTGCCTTATTTTCTGATAACAGAACAGCACAGTCCGCGCTATGTTCCTTGAGCCAGAGAATGAGCAAATCTGTTTGGCGGGCAGTCCAGTGAATCGTAAAGCGAGTGTTTGAAGATGAAGCGTCAGAGGGGGAAGGGGTCTGGACTTGTAAGGGGCACTGAGTTGTGCCAGAACCTCTGCCGCCACAGTGGCCCCTGGTAGGATTCAAGGAAGGCAGTGGATTTGGGAGCTGTTGGTACATACTGGCAGGCTCCATTGTCGATGCCTTGTGGGCAATCCTGGTTGAATGACGTGTTCAGTACATGGGCATGATAAGGTTCAGGCTCTGCCCAAATTGCTGGACAACACCCACCATTCCGAATACACTTTCAGAACCAGTCAGAGAAAATATTTACATTGTCAGAAGCCTATCAGAACTCCTCTGACTCAGCTGTGAGTATCACTAATGAGTTTGAGGTTGGAACTCATAAAAAGAGCATCAATGTATACTATGAAGATGATCATCATATCTTTGCCTATTTGATGTAGACACCAGGATCTGATGTTATTCATTTGAATCAAAGTTCTTATAGAAAGACAAAGAGATGACTTCAGACAGTCTTAATGACTCATTGAAACTTCTCATAGTCATTGAAGTATCCACTCAAGTGCAGGACGAGGTCACTTAGAGAGTTCAAGGTAAAGGTATATTCCACAATGTATGTTGGATACTCGAGGTCCGAGGAGGTCAAAGTTAAAAAGAAGAAATACATTGAGGATGTAACACTTTAAATAAGTAGGAAAATAAACAAAAGGACAATAAATGATTGGTTGGGAGAAATGGTGTCATGGAATCCTGAAGAAGGACATGGAACATGTAGATAACCTATAGTGTGTAAAATGAAGAAGCTATAGGTGACTAATTGTACAGTGAAGGTATAGGTCAACGGAGTCATGTTTAGACAATGAGAAGGAAAAGAAAAGAAACAAAGAAATAGGGGGGGAAGGTCTTCTATGAATCATAACATTACCCCCTTAGTAGACATGAAATCACCATATTTCATCATCAGTAGAGATTCCTATACTCTCCTACTGGTGAATCCCCTAGATTCCCATTGACAACATCACCATCATAGGAAGGTTCTTCTGGAGTGAGGGTCCAAGCTTCAGCATGTCTTTCTTCCCAGTCTCTATTCCCTGCAATGGTCTGTTCAGTCCAGTCGATGTCTTTTTCAGCTGGTGGGGTAGGAACACAAGAGGTGTTTTGTAGATATGATTGTTGGGAGGAGGAAGCAGAGGAGAAGGCCCTAGAGTGACGAGATCATGAGGGGGAAGGTGTCCAGGTCACCAAGTGAGACAGATTTGGCATTGATACCATTCACAGTTGATCCTCTGATTGTGTCCCCTTCGGTGGCATTCAAAGCAAGAGCCATGATAATTGGGGTGGGAGGAAGTGAGGATGCATTCATCGCCATCTAACACCACTTGCCTCTCCTGGTGAGCATTCTCTGCTTCAACCTGCACTAAGTACCTAATCTCATCAGATCCTAATGGGCTGGAGCTAGCAGATGGGGTGGATGGGGCACTGAGAGGGATTTCGAAGAGGCAGTCTAAGAGAGAACGAAGAGGAGGTATAGGGAGGAGTTGTTCTCCAGAGTTGTCAATAGTGGGGGTTGGTCGTTCAAGCAGGGCATGGACTTTTTCGAGGACGTTTATCATCCTTAATTGATCTAAGAGGGTGAGGAGAGCAATGGATTGAGTCTGGGTAGCTTCAGTAAGGAGGGAGGTGCAAAGTTGGACGGTGGGGTCCTAGAAGGTGACTATATTAGGTAGGAGGTGAGCTGGGCGAAGATTTTGGAGATAGGCTTTCTTAGCTAGGAAGAGAAGAGAATCGGTATTGAGCATTCAATCAAGAGGTGGAGTGATGTGAGAGTCACACATGTGGACATCGATAAGATAGGTTTCATTCTTCAGAGATAGAAAGAAGACAATGTGAGAAGGGAAATTCAATGGAAGAGGTGGGGGAGTTGGCAGACTCTGGAGGAGTTCATGATGGGATGTTTTAGCAATGAGTGGGGGCTTTGTTGCTGAGGGGAAAGACAGAGGGGTGACTCTTCTTGTAAATATCTAGAGTTGTTTTGGCATGTTTGAGTTCCTTTTCAGGAACCCAGGAGTCTTCTTCGGCCAAATATTTCTTCCATCAGATCTTGGTGTTTCTGTGGCATTCCTTTGTGTTGAATAATTTTTTTGATCTCATATTTTTCTTCTCTGTTGATAAGGTCAGGGGGTGGTGACGAGATGTTAGGTCCATAGATCTCGTTTTCTTGATAAGGAAAGAGTAAAGAAGCATGGAATGTAGGATGAATGTGCCAGGTCTTTGGGAGGTGGAGTTTGTAGGTGATGGGAGATAGGATGTCAGTGATGATGAAGGATCCTTGTCGTTTGACAGCTAGTTTGGGGGAAGCGAGAAGGCGTCTGAGGTTTCTGGCTTCGAGCCATACTTTGCCAGACCAAGACTGCAAAAAATGGATTTTTCGGTCTTTGTCAGTCTTTTTCTGGTCCGGTTACGGTTAATAACCGGATGTCAGGGGTCTGAAAAATACTACCGATTCCCGGCTTCCAGCCCATATCTTTTTCATCCAAATCGGTTCAGGGGTCGTCGAGATATGATTGATTTAAGATTACATGTCATTCTCGAGTATATCTACTTAGAAAACCTATTCCTGAGAATAGAATAGCGTGAGATCGGCGCTTAGGGATGGCTGTACCAATGATAGCCGGGTCACGTGGCTACATTATTCGCCAAGAAATATGTAATTCCGCCCATATGCGGCCAAGATATGGCCGATCTCGAGTCATATGTCATTTTGGAGAAGGTACTTTGAGAAATTATCATAACTATCTCAAATAAAATCATAAAAATGTGGGAAAATCAGGATAAATTGGTCAATATACTACCTAATAGGGGCTAACATCGGTCCGCCCAAAAGACTGGTCCTGACCGGTTTTCGGTCAGTCTTTTGATTTCGAGAAAATCAAAAGACCAAGACTGATGTAAATCAAAACCAGGATGGACTAGTCCAATGAGGACCAGTCTTAATCAGTCTGGTCCAGTTGAAAATCGGTTTTTCATCTGTCTTAGGACCGGACCTTAAAACACTAGAAATGACCGATGGAAAGGACTGGAATTCATAGCCCATCATGAGAAAGATTCTAAGGGGATTCATTGGTAACAGAATGAGGGCAGTGATTATGTGCGAATTCTGCGTGGGAGAGATGTTCTGCCCATCTGATGGGGTTATCATGGAAATAGTTCAGAGATAGGTTTCGACTTCTTGGTTGACTCGTTTGGTTTCACCATTGGTTTGGGGGTAGTAGGCAGTGGAGAGGGAGAGGGTATAGCCAATGAGTTTGGCCAGTTCTTTTGCAAAGGCTGAAGCAAATTGTGGTCCTCTGTCTGAGATGATTTTGTCATAGAGCCCAAACCAAGTGTAGACTTTATGGAAGAAAAGGTTTGCAATTCCTTCAGCAGTGACAGTCTTCTTCATGGGACAGAGAATTACCCCCTTAGTAAGCCCATGGTCGACCACGACCAAGAGAGAATCAAAGCCATCAGAAAGTGGAAGGTCAGTGATGAGGTCACAGGAGACCTGTTGGAAGGGGCAGGAGCAGGAGCAGGGAATTAGTGTGAGTGGGGGGGTGGTTGGGTGTGTGTTGGCCTTGTTTTGTTGACAGACAGTGCAACCTTCAATGTATTTCCAAACAAATTGGGCCAGGCCAGGCCACCAGAATTCAGAGGCAATGAGTTGGCAAGTTTTAAGATAACCTGGGTGACCCGCTGACAGGTGATCATAAGAACGAGCAATAACAGATTGCCAAAGGTTGAGGTCAGCAGGGATGTAGACTTGACCTTGGTAGGTGAGAATCCCAGCATCAAATTTCCAGTCAGAAAGGCAAGAGTGGAATTTAGAAGGCATCTTGCCCTCGAGAGCACAAAGGGAGTCAAGGATGAAGGGGTCAGAAGAGGAGGAGACAGCGATTTTGGTGGAGAGAGCAGAATCAATGAGGTTGATGAAGAGGGAGGGAGGTAGCAGGGTAACATTGTCATTATTGATGTCATTGTCAGGAATAAGGTCAAGGTGGCAGGAGAGGGCGGTGGGACTGGCTAGAAGTTTTCCAGGGACATATAAGTGAGGTTAAGGTCATAATCAGAGGTCTAGCAACCATCCAGAGTTTGGGGTTGTGTGATCAGTGAAAACCTGAGGATTGGTTCAGAGAGGAAGGCTTGTTTGAGGGCATCAAAAGTAGTCTGACAAGTAGGAGACCAATCCCAGGGTTGGGTCTTCTTGGTAAGGTCAATCAGTGGACGAGCGATATTGGAGTAATTTGGGATAAATCATCAGTAAAAGTTGGTGAAACCTAAGAATGACCGAACATCTTGGAGTTTGGAGGGAATAGGCCAGTTAGCAATCCCTGCCAATTTGACAGGATCTATAGCAAGCTATCCTGGTTTGACAATCATTCCAAAGTATTCCACTTTGGAAGTGGTGAAGTTGCATTTCTCCAGTTTGAGATGAAGGTCAAGGTCCATTATTCATTGAAGAACACGTTTAGTTCATGTTTCGTGGATAGTATCATTAGGAGAGAAGATGAGCAGGTCATCCATATAGACCATGAGCCATTCTTCAGTAATGAGGTCCCTGAAAGAGTCATTCATGACCCATTGAAATGTGGCTGGGGAATTGGTGAGACCAAAGAACATGACTGTAGGTTCGAAAAGTCCTTTACGAGTGTTGAAAGCAGCTTTCCATTGATGTCCATATTTGATTCAGACATTGTTATATCTCCACCAGACATCAAACTTGGTACAGGTGTTCACTTCTCTGAGTTTATCGATGAGGTCTGAGATGAGAGGAAGGGGGTATGTATCCCAAGTGTTATAAACACACTTTCTTAACCTATCTTATGCTTAGTCATAACCCTAGCACATGACTTGACATCACTCTTTCTAGAACATTCTATCTTTCATTTCCTTTATCTATGACATCATTGATTAGTAACTACCGGCCCTAATGTATTTCTCACACCTGCCCTTAACCAAGTCCTCACATATATATAGAGGCCACAAGCCGGACAGACTCCTTAGTCTTGTCCACTTGTGCTTTACACGCATTAAGGCTTGACACTTACCATCTTCCTTTCCGTCGAAGTCCCTGAGTAGGTTTTCTTTGGAGATCATAACACTTGGACAAGACTATCTACTACTCCCGGACTTGTTAGTCTATTCATCGTTGCTCGTTGCTTTTAGCTGTGGAATACCTGGACTCTAGGGTTAAAGAGATTTGGCGCTGCAGCCCGTTTGCTATGTGATTGCAATGAGAAAACAACTCATGACTAAACTGTTGTGCAGGATAGTACGTCCCACAAAGAAGTTCGCTTTGCTAGTGCTTTGACCTCATTCGAGAGGACACGGCTAGTCACTTCTAAGAGTATACAAACCCTACCCTGCAGATAGTGGGTTACTGCACGCTTTCAGACTAGCAAAAACGTTTGAGCTTGCGCATGATCTAAGTGTTATTGATCCGCTGGTAATAACTGCCAATCCTCTTGTGGAAAACAGTTAGCGCCTGCGTGCACAACCCGGTTCCCCCATCAGAAAGTAGTCCTCGTGAGGCTACATATCAACAATTGTCCGTTTTTTTCCCTTTTACAGATTTGGTGTGAAGCGTCTCTTCATGAGTACCTCCACCACCCAATTGCCCATCATTCCCTACAAATTCAACCCCGCGTACGAGAAAAAGATTCAGGCTTATTATGCTGCAAAGAAGCTTGACAACAAAAAAGAGAAGAAGCAGCTCTCAGACGCATCCGTTACAACACCCGCTCCAAAAACTACCACCTCCGTCATTTCATAAAAGAAATCCCTTACACCACCCACACTGACATCTCTGATACTAATGACCTCGTAAACCAAACATGGCTGATCACGATGATATCGAAGAACTCGTCAAGGAAATGAAATCGGTAACAGTCACCATGAAGGAAAAAGAAGGTGCAAAACTAACCGACCCTGGAACATGGGATGGGAATCACGCCACTTTCCGAATGTGGTGGGCACGAGTTGTCTTGTGGTCACAAACCAAAAAATGGAAGGACAACCGAGAGATGTTCACCTCGGTCATGTTAAGGTTCTCAGGAGAAGCAGCTCAATTCACACTCCTGTCAATCGAAAACTTTGCCGAAAAAACGGTGGACCAATATCCCGACTGGGATGAAATGAAGGCTCAGGTCGAAGCCTATGAAGGAAAAAGAAGGTGCAAAACTAACCAACCCTGGAACATGGGATGGGAATTGCGCCACTTTCCGAATGTGGTGGGCACGAGTTGTCTTGTGGTCACAAACCAAAAAATGGAAGGACAACCGAGAGATGTTCACCTCGGTCATGTTAAGGTTCTCAGGAGAAGCAGCTCAATTCGCACTCTTGTCAATCGAAAACTTTGCTGAAAAAACGATGGACCAATATCCCGACTGGGATGAAATGAAGGCTCAGGTCAAAGCCTACTTCCATTTAGAAGTCTGACCAGCAGAGGCATACGAAGCCCTGCAAAAATTTACCATCTCCGAAGCAAAGTTCGACGAAGATATCAATAACTTTCTGAACCTGGCAAAGGGTGCACAGATGTCTCACAAAGAAGGCATAAATCTGCTACACCACAAGGTTCCATTCAAGCTCTATCAACAACATGAGCTATTCGGAACAGACCCCGTAAAATCAGCCACAGAACAAGAAGTGCTGGTTATGCAATGGAAACAGATATACATACCTGGCAATATGGAACAAACACAGGAAGATTGCAATCATGAGGCCACCACCCTCACAACCAGGTCAACCTTCTGGTTCTCGTTGTCCCCTTCCCGCGGTGCCCAGAGGTCTGTGCCCCCCTACCTCCTCCTTTCCTCAATGGTGTCAGCCACAACAAGGACCACCTTGGTCAAACCCCCCGGCTCCACAAATGCCGCAAGGCTGGGGCACGCCCATGGACATTGATCGGCAATCACGTCCAGACAACAGGATGTGCTACGGATGCCAGAAATGAGGCCACATTTGGCCACAATGTCCCACAAACCCGAATCGCCGTGCTCGCCAAGCAAGGCAACAAGAAGTACAGGTTCAACAAGACCCTCAGTTACGACAACACTGGGTGGTAGACAACATGGGATGTTGGACTGAAGAATGGGTTCCTGCTGACAGTCCCCTCCCCGATGTTTCACACAGGGCAGCCTATGTACCCTCCTCTTCCTTTTCCCTCACTCCACAGACCCCTGCGCCAACTTCTTATGTCGCGCACCAGACAACCTCTCCATCGTCGCAGTTCAATGAAAGAACTGCATACATGAATGATGAAGCAGAGGCCTACTGGTGCGATAGGATAGAAGTAGAGGCACGGCAAAAAGCTTCTCAGGGTTTTTGATGCCATCAGCTGCAAAGAAGGTAGCAGTTGACTCGGACATATTTTCCTCTAGTAGTTGACCCTTAGATAATGGTACTACACCCTCAATTTCTTCTTCTCGATTTCCCTTTTCTCGTTTACAAAAAAATGTAATAAACCCAAAAATAGTTACTTCTCAGTCCATCAACTCGAAAACAACAACAACTTCTGAGCCAATTTACATAAATCAGTTGGTCGGTCCTTTACTGGAAGAAAGACTAAGAGTCAGGTGTTGTAGACAAGGATGAAGACAAGCCTACTTACCTGTTGTCTCCTTGTTGTTCCCGTTCTTGTGGTGAGATTTATATATAGTAGTCATACTAGATTAGGAATGTGTCACATCTATGGTAGTCATAAACTAACCTAATCCACCACTTTCTGCAGTACAGCCCCTTGCAAGTTAGGGTTGATGATAGATGCAAGAACAACTTCTGAATCTGTATTTACAAGCATTTTCTTCTCAGATGTCATCCACTCCATTTTAAAATCCAGCTGACCTTTCTTGAGGAAGAATTTAAACATCACTAGCACCTGCCTCATGTTGGACTGCTACTCTAGCGTGGGTGTGAGGAGGGAACTATAGGAGATTGAAGAAGTGACAATGATGAATCTGAGCTAGAGGAGTGTGGGTCAGAGCCGTCATGGTACTACTACCAATAGAGTGTTTGTTTCTGCTAGAACAGTCTGCATACCAATCAGCAAGCTGTTTGGTATGCCATATATTCAGCTGCATACACAATGTTCTTCTGGAACCAACTCCAGTTGAGATTCCATGAGATATCTGTTGCAAAGAGGAGGCTTGTATCTATCTGAGCATCAAGTCTGAGTCTGAAGTTGACAATCACATCTCTGATTTTTCAAAGACCTTGTTTGATCATATCATCTACAGTGCTCATGTTAATCTGGGGGAACAATGTGTTTTAGTCATGGCTGCATCGTCCCACTGGTGTGGTGCACTTACAACATGTGCCATTGTTCCATGATCACCCTGTACATTGACATCAGTGTTCCTTCTAAATAGAAGATCTCCCATGCAGCAGAATTTTCCTTTGGACAACAGTACACAGTTTTTTCTTTGATAGGATCACGAAGACCATAACAGCTTTGGGGTGTGCATTGACCTTGAGAAGTTTCTTGAGTAAGATGTCTTTGAGAAAATGCATATTTAGCGATGTAGAGGAGCTTGGAATCTAGCCAAATCCCAGACAGATGTGTAAGAAGTATAGTAAAATTGGGCACAGTATTGAAATCTCTAGAGCATAACCTCAGCAGAAAGTTCAATTCCACCACAGCATGGATGATGTCAACATCAAAAGGCATCTGACAGATGAGCACAGCAAACTCCCTGTGGAAATTGTTTAACAGCACTTTGTGTGCAGATCTTGTCATCCAGCGCATCGGCCAATGGATATGCACGGGCTGAGGGTGTCACAGCCATTCTCATCCAAGCAGCTTGACTGTGCTGTCGAAGATGGTGACTCGGTTAATTCCATTATCAAGAGCAGGGTAATCAACATGAATGGCAAGAAGAGTTTGATGATGCCCTGAGGATGATATGCAAGCAGAGATGATCAAGGAGGCATATCACATTGGTATTCTATATCAAACTACACGTCACCGGTAGGTTGCTTAATAACCAGCATAATGTGGTAGAATTATATTAATTTGATTTTCTGGTCATAGGAATGAAAGGATGATCTTATCATAGTGAATACTGCAAGAAAAGTATTTTTGAATGGGTGGGATGCACAAAATTCTCTCATATGTGTCTTCATTGTGGGTGAGGTGTGTCATGTTGCTGATGAGAAACCTTTGTAGAGTGGAAAGCATCAAGGTGAATATAGGTCACACTGGGGTGGATGTTTCTTGGCAAGTTTAGTGAAGGTGTCTTTGATTGCACTATCATATTATCCTGAACATCTGATTCTGTAGTAATCCACTTCCAAGTGAAGGTATTTGTTTGTGCCACTGATATTGCTTGCAATGGTACTTATTAGGTGAGGCACATCTTTTGGTATAATTCAGTGTAGTGAAGAGGACTCTTTTGAAGAGTGACTTACACCAAGAGCCTCAGCGGTGGCCGGGGCTGGGGCCGGGCGGCTGCAAGAAGTGACTGGGATGATAACCTTGCCAATCACAATCAATGTTGCTCTACACAGGGTCAGAGAAATTCTCACACTTGGTGGACCTCCACATATTATTATTGTGACAGTCTGTCTTGTGTATGCCCAAGTTGCCCTCACTGGCACTAGTACACTCCAGGCATTGTATTAGTTGCACACAATTGGAATTCATTTGCCATCAAAGGGGATTTGTGCATGGCACAATGTTGACAACATATGAAAATTTTTTATGCTTCATACTATTCATGTGATTTTGTTGCAAAATTGGATGGTACAAGATATTTGAGCTTGCTGTACCATACAGTGATGATGATACAAAGGATAACACCAGATCTAGTGATAACTTAATGACAATATATGAGCTTGAAGGCAAAATAATGATAATATATGAACTTGGAAATATGATGAGATTCAAAGCATAATACCAGATGTAGTGACAATATGGTAATATTGGATGATAAAATATGAGCTTGGGGTCAACATAATGATATTCAAATGATAATATATAAGCTTGATGAGATTCAAAGCATAACATCAATCAAGTGACAACATGGTGATATCTGATGACAACATATGAGTGGAAGGTATAACTCTATACTAACTCTGATACACCCACCACTAAGTACGAAAGCCACATGCCCTGAGCATGAGACTGGTTTCAGTTTCAACTGGTTAAAACTGGTCTTGCAACCAGGCACAACCATTCTGGACTGGTTGCCACCAGTCTTGGTCTCAGTTGCCATTATTTTTCAACCGGTCTTGGTCTGGTTGCCTCAAAAAACCAGACCAAACTGGACTTTTAAACACTAGCCAGCCATCTAAGAGTGCATGTGGCGAGGCAGTGACAGCAGGATTGGTATGGAACAGTGACACATGGAGTGGGTGTATGAGGGACAGTAACATGTGATAGTAAGAGGTATCCATAGCGTGACTTGGCCTCAATGTGGGTAGTAAAGAAACATGATTGAAGGGATGGTTAGTAGGATTCAAATTCAGGAGGGGGAGGAGTGGACGAACCTCCTGGAATACTCTGGCTTGCTGTTCATCTACGATCTCCATCAGATCGTTGAGCGTGATCATGGAAAGTGTGGCCTCATTGATCTGGACGAGGCTGAAAACAGAGCCAATGACCTTGTTCCAGTTGAGGCACTGAGAATTTTGATATTTGAGAAGGGTCTGCTGCTGGCATTGAATGTAGGAGCTGCACCAGGGGTGGGTCTCGATGTTCTGCCAAAATGAGATGAACATGTTGATGTGCCAGGTGGGGTTCCAGCTGCATTCCCGCATGGCTGAGATCATATGAACTTGCTACAAGACCAAACTGCTCAAAGGTCAGGTCTTCATTGAGTTTGCTATGGTTGGCTAAAGAGGAAACAAATGAGGGGGTGCCATCATCAGGCATGTTAGCCCTGCAGTCTGCTGTGTTCAGGCCAACGTTGATCCATACCACATTTTGACCTACTGGTTAAGTTTGAGTTTGCGCAGGGCTATGTGGGCTGGCACTATTACTGGTTCCATTGGGACAGGAATGTTGGAGATGGGAGCAAATTTTGTCTTGTTCTTTTTTTGCTCTTTCTTGAGGGCCTGCTCTTCATCATCCTCTTGTTGTTGGCTGGTGGCACACCACTCTCATAGAATATAGTCCATGCATGAGTCAGCAAGGTGGCACAAGTCATTTCTCTCTCATCACCTCGTGACACTGTAGCATAGTTCTAGCCTATTGCTACTCTGCCCTTCTTTCTTGCATTCTTTCTTTCCTTTTCTGTTACGTGAAGCGGTAACGACTACCTTAATACTTAGACGAGGTACTCACGAAGAGACCAATCAAGTCTAATAGAAAGGTTGAGAGGGTCTCACTTGCAAATGGTCAAGTGGAAGAAGAGATAGATAACGCTTGATTGCGTAGAACTAGCTAAGGGGACACCATCGTGCTACTGGGTATTTATAGAGAGTGCAAAGGTCCATGGACCAAGCAGTGTAAGTAGCAGTGAAAGAGAGGAAACCATATCGAGATGTCGAGATATGAGAGGGCGATGATAAGAAGATAAGACAATAAGAGAAAGATAAGGGATCGGCTGAGAGAGTTGTTAATCTATGGCTCGGTCGAGAAGGAAGTGAGTATTGTTTACAAGGTAAATGGAGAAAGGTAAAATGTTGAAAGAAAAAGATACATCCACGTCTCTGAGTCCTTCGTAGTTGACAGCGATTGTAATATTACCTCCCAAGTAGGTTGGAGGCCCTGCATCCAACAACATCTCAAGACGAATGATCTCTGGAATTGTATTCAATGGCGTTGTCCACCTCGCTGTTCCCAGAGCTAACTGGTTCATTGCCAAAGGGGCAGTTGGCAAGAAGATGACTGGGGGCATGGCAGAGGGTGCATACGTTAAGAGAGGGACAGTGGAGAGCGCCGTGTCCACACCTTCTGTACTGGCTACACCTATAAGCAATGCATTGATCGTAAGAGTGATCATTGTAGAAGCAAACTGGACAAGGGGGCCCCAGGGTCGACGCGGTCTCAGGATCATTGCCATGAAGGTTCCGCATATGGGAAGTGAGGTTACGAGGTGGCGGGATGGGAGTGAGCTCATCGGGTCTATTGAGGGGATTGGAGAGGATGGGTTGTCTAATAGAATATGGACCGGGAGTGGAGGTGAATGGTCGGGCGTTCCGTCGACGACTAAGCGAGGGCAAGGGGGAATTTGAATTGTCGTCTCCAGTATGGGTGGAGGGGGGGGTAGGAGTGCTGCTTGCAGCAGGGGCCAGAACATTCGGGATGGGAGCGAGACCGGTGGTAACGATGGCATGACGTCCGGAGATAGATCTCACGAGGGCGCGGGCGTCATGCTCGTTGAGAAAGGGGTTGGTATAATCTGCTAATCTTTCTCGGTAACATTCCTGTTCTCTCTCCAAAGATCCTTCCCAGAGGGGGCGGACGATGGGCCAAAGACGATGAGTAGGGAGGGTGGCGATGGCATCGGAGAAGGAGGAGGTGGCAAAAAGGGAGATGAGGTGAGTTCGCATGTCGGCAAGACCGTCAGTTATAGCGGAGTGGATTTGGGAAGAAAAGGAAGTGTAGTTATGAAGAGAATGATACGCGAAAATACGAGAATAAATTTGATAAAGAGCAATATAGTCATACATAGTTTCAGAGGAAACACCAGAGAGAAAAACATTTCGTTCCACATCGTGAAGGAGGTCAGGGGTTTGTAGGACGACAGTGAAAATGGTATTCTGGATAGGGGTGTCAAAGAGATTGGGAATGATTGGGAGGTCGGGGACGAAGGGTCGAGGGGCAAGGGGATCGTTGTAGGGAGGAGGGGATGACATGAGATTTTTAGGGAGGGAATTGAGTGGGACATCGTCTTTTATAAGCGGAGAGGAGTTCGGTGGCGTGGGAGAGGTTTCCTTTAGATTCCCAGGTGTTCTCTGACGAAGGCCATCCTTTCCAAGACACGAGGTATTGTCATCGACCACGAGTTCCTCTGTGTGAGAGGATTTCGCCTACTTCGTATTCTTCTTCTCCGTTAATGACATCAGGAGGGGGAGATAGGAAGTTCAGACCGTGTTCGGCAGTCTCTCGATAGGTAGATAGCTTCAAAGCATGAAACACGTTTGTGATACGCCACGTGGGAGGGAGTTTTAGTCGATAAGAGAGCGGGGATAGGACTTGGGAGATTTCAAATGGTCCTTCTCTTTTAGGAGCAAGTTTTCTGGAAGGGTATTGAAGATGGAGGTTTTTGTTATTGAGCCATACTTTATCTCCAACTTTCCATGGAGTAAAGCAGGAATGGAAGCGTTCTTTCATGAGGTGTTGGGCACGTTCATGTGCATCCAGGGCTTCTTTCCGTGCTTCGGATAGCAAAGATAGACGAGATTCAAGCTCAGGGAGGAAAGTTTTGCTGAGGGGAGGATAAGATCAGGGTTCATACCCGAGAATCAGGGAGAAAGGGGTTTTATTGGTGACGGAATGGATGGAGGAGTTGTGACAGAATTCGGCCATGGGAAGTAGTTTGGCCCATTGATCGGTGCATCCTTCACAGAAGATCCAGAGATAGGTCTCGAGTTCTTGGTTGACTCGCTCGGTTTCGCCATCAGTTTGGGGGTGGTAGACAGAGGAAAGGGCAAGATCGTATTGTAGGAGACGAGCCAATTCTCGAGCAAAGGCAGAGGCAAATTGGGGACCTCTGTCGGAGATACATCGATCATGTAGGCCGTATCGAGGGAAGATGTGAGTGAAAAAGAGTTGGGCAACGTCGGTGGCGGTGATGGTTTTGTGGCAAGGAAGTAAACATACCCCCTTCGTAAGACCATGTCGACCACGACCAAGATGGAATCAAAAGAAAGAGAGGAGGGAAGGTCGGTAATAAGGTCCATAGAGATCTGTTGGAAGGGGCGAGTAGAGGAGGAAGTGAGAGGGGAAAGGGGAGGAGCAGAGGGATGGGTATTGACTTTGTGGGATTGACAGGTGGCACAGCCGAGAACGAAGCGACGGACGAAGGTGGAAAGACCAGGCCACCAATAGTCACGAGTGAGAAGGTTCTGAGTGTGCAGAACACCACCATGACCACCAGCAGGGGATTCGTGAAGAGAGCGGACAAGATCATGATGAAGAGAAGGAGGAATAAAGAGGCGATTACGAAAATACAATTTAGAGTTGGAGAACGTCCAGTCAGAAAGGGAAGCACGAGGAAGAAGAGAAGTGCCCTCGTGAAGGGCAGCGAGGGCAGCGGAAGCAACAGGATCAGAAGCAGTTAAAGAAGCAATTTTATCAGCGAGAGCGAGGTCAAGAGAATTAATAAAAAGAGAGTCGGGAAGAAGGACAACATCGTGATTATCGAGGGAGACATCAACATCGTCACGACGAGAGAGGGCGTCAGCGGGTGCGATGGAAGAAGCAGGGAGGTAAGAGAAAATAAGATCAAAATCTTGAAGGAAGAATTGCCAACGGGCATGACGGCGAGAAAGTTTGCGAGGTTGACGGAAGTAGGTAAGGTTTTTATGGTCGGTGAGGATGGTGACAGGGAGACCGGTGCCTTGAAGGTAATGACGCCATTCCTCAAGGTGACGGCGAGGAGTTCGTGATCATAGATGTCGTAATTCCATTCAGGGGCGGAGAAGGTGCGAGAGCGATATGCACAGGGATGAAGGTCACCATTGGAGTTGGTCTGCATGAGGACGGCGCTGGAGGCAGTGAGAGAGGCATCGGTCCTGACAGTAAAGGAGTGAGTGACATCGGGCATAGCAAGGACAGGTTTGGCAAGAAAGGCGGATTGGAGAGAAGAGAAGGCAGTGGCGCACTTGGGGGACCAAAGCCAAGGGACATCTTTCTTGGTGAGGTCGATGAGAGGATGAGCGATAGCGGAGAAATTGGGGATAAATTTGTGATAGAAGTTACAGAATCCAATGAAGGATCGAACGGCACAGACAGAACGAGGGGGGGACCAGGTTTCAATGGCGGAGAGTTTAGTTGGGTCCATTTTAAGGGAACCACCAGAGATAACAAGACTGAGCAAGTCGACTTCTCGAGCAGCAAAGGTGCATTTTTCGGGTTTGAGATATAATTTGTGTTTGCGAAGGTGAGTGAGGACTTTTCGAACAAGGGACCAATGAAGATCAAGGTCATCTCCACAATGGATGAGGAAGTCGTCCATATAGATAACAAGCCATCCTTCAGCAATGTAATCACCAAAGATATGTTGCATTAAAGCTTGAAAGGTGGAGGGAGCATTGCAGAAACCAAAAAACATGACATTGGGTTCAAAAAGACCGTCAGGAGTGATGAAGGCGGCCTTCCAACGATCTTCAGGTTGAATGAGAACATTGTTATAACCCCAGCGAATGTCCAGCTTGGTGAAGATGGTGGAAGTCTTGAGACGATTGACAAGGTCAATGATACGAGGAAGAGGATAGGCGTTTTTAACGGTGTATTCATTTAAGTATCGGTAGTCTTGGCAAGGGCGAAGGGAACCATCTTTCTTTGGGACGAAGAAGAAGGGGGAGGCTTGAGGGTCTCACTTGCAAACGGTCAAGTGGAAGAAGAGATAGATAACGCTTGATTGCGTAGAACTAGCTAAGGGGACACCATCGTGCTACTGGGTATTTTTAGAGAGTGCAAAGGTGCACGGACCAAGCGGTGTAAGTAGCAGTGAAAGAGAGGAAACCATATCGAGACGTCGAGATACGAGAGGGCGACGATAAGAAGATAAGACGATAAGAGAAAGATAAGGGATCGGCCGAGAGAGTCATTAATCTATGGCTCAGTCGAGAAGGAAGTGAGTATTGTTTACAAGGTAAATGGAGAAAGGTAAAACATTGAAAGAAAAAGATACATCCACGTCTCTGAGTCCTTCGTAGTCGACAGCAATTGTAACATTTTCCACATCTTCTCATATCCCTACTCCAACATGCCAAACCAGCTTCCTGAGGAACCACTGCCAGACTTTGCCAGCCCAGAATATGACAGCAACCAATGACATCTTACTGACACTAGCCTCTCACCTGCAGATGTGGTTACTTTGTACCATCATTATTGGATTCCCCGATGGTTGATAACATTATCAAATTTTTCTCCTCAAGATTCTAAACCCTTGTAGTCCTGACGAAACCTTTCTGTGGTACAGCATTCTGGGTTGGCATTACTGACACAGGTAAATAAATGTATATATCTTTTGTAAATCAAAACCAAGTGGTACGGGAAGCAGATCGGAGTTAGACCAGAAAGCCCACCCATAAAGATGGTGCCTTCAGAGAAGAACAAGCATTCTCCATGTTCAACGAGGCCTACAGTGGTCGTGCCAGCCGAGCAGGCATGAAAAAGGGTGACGAAGGTTGAGAAGAGTGAGGACACTACGTCAGTTCCACCCATATTTTTATAATGTTTCTCTAGTTTGCAGCCCTACCTACCTAGCAACATGTCATGTAGACGCCTCCAAGAAATGTATATAGATGTATGTATGTAACATTGTATGACACAGGTCGATGGCTTCCACTGATAAGGAACGTCCTGGAGGCTCCATGCGGTGTACCTCATGCAGTAAATGGTGAGAGGTAAAAAGGAGTCAAAGAGTGAAAATGTGCACCAGACTGTATGATGTGTTGCAGTTGTGAGGATGTGAGCTATTCTTACAGTGTTTTTGTACCCCCTTAGGGTTATACAATTAGCTTTGCCAGGGATGGCCTACATCAGTGCCTGCTTTGAGTCAGTTGATTTTGCCTGAAAACATTCCCAGTAAAAACACTCATGCTGTGTTATTTGACTCAAAGCAGGTGCTGATGTAGGCCATCCGCTAACTGGGAATGTTCTCAGGCTCTGTATCCCTGACGCGCCCATCAAGGAGATCATGAAGGACATGGGAACCACACGACCCATTTGATCCTGAGGTTGTAGAACCATACTGCGACAATGGCGGAGATGCCGATGAAGAGGAGGAGAAAGAGGAGGAGGAGGAGGAGGAGGAGGAGAAGGAGGAACATTGTTCCGATATGGATCAGGGCCGCAGGCATGAGATGCCAATAAAGGAAAAATCGTGTGCATCTGGAGATTTGATGAAGAAGCCTTCTAGTGAGTTATATCAATTTATGTCACAGAGATCTGAAACTCAGAGATGTGCATGCTAGGCCGCAATCTGCCAATGATCAATTCTAAAACTTCAAACAACGAAACAACGGATCGTCGTAGGAAGTGCCAGCGTACCACAAGCAGTGTGTAATTTATTTGTTGTTTTCCACATCCTTGCTTATCTGCAAAATAAAATAGTATCAAAGCACCCCAAGCCTCCAGTTCAAAGTCGTCATATGGGGCCACGAAGTGACTGAGGAAGGTAACAATGGTCGGAATATCCAGTTCCTTGACGATGGAGTCCATCACATTGATGTAAAAAAATCCTGGAAATTTTGACCTGCTGTTCGGGTCCATGGTAGCCATCAGCTGGGCTGCTGCTTCGGTGGTGCTACTCTGTGTGTGGATGACAAGGCCAACGTGATGGAGTAGCGGGCATTTGAGAAGAAGCTGCTGTATACCGTCCAGTGTGATCAACCTGTTAGCCGACCCAGGATGGTTCCAACCTGTTGTCTCATTAAGGGACAGGTGTTCCAGGAAAGGCCATGTCAATGCCAGCTCTAGGAGTGCACCATCAGTAAGGTGTATATGAGCCGCAATGTTGAGTTCAACATGATGGATATTGGTGAATGCCATGCTTGGCCGCAGGTCCTCGAGGGTAAGACTGTGTTCCAAGGACCAGTTACGAAGTGTTTGCATCATGTCAGACTGAAGAAGCAAGTCTGGATGGAAGTTCCGCCATTCAGCTATTTCCAAGAGACTGACATTGGTAAGATGAATTGATTGCAGGTGTCAAAGTAGGGACTGAGGGAATGAAGCCCGAGACCCTCTGTTTCATACTCATCAATGTGCGACTCAAAGATATTCTGCTAAATGAAAGTTCTGCAAATGCTCATTGGTGTAGTTGATGCAGAACTGGTTGAGGGAATTGGGACGGCTGGTCATGTTCTGTGGTCCAGGAAGGTCGAAGAGGCCAATGAACTCGATGTTGCTCAAGTGACTTGATACTGCATAGATGCCCTTTGTCCGTAAACTGAAGCTCTGTACATTTTCCAAAGCGAGATGTGTTTGGATCAAAGAGTGTCATCCACATCATCGTTGTCACTCCTTGTCTTGCCCTTGTCTTTCTGCTGTGGTGTCCCCCCGCACTGTCAGTCGATGTCACTCCCCTCACGTTATTGGTGTCATTGGTGTCATCGCCACGTCGCGTGAGTAGCTGTCATCATGTTGTCATGGCATGGTGAGGGGATGTGTTGTTGTCTCTCACGATGAAGGGCGCTAGGAGAGAGAGGGGAGAGCCTTGAGGCTGGATTCAGAGTGTGAGTAGCGGGAACGCACATCATTGCATTCATTGTCACTGTCCATCTCGGCCTGGCCACCTGATCACGCTACTACAGTCGGTGGGCACTTTGATTCAGAGTGCGGTGGGCATCTCGTACTCGAAGAGCTTGAGGTTGTCATAGAGTTCCTTCTAGGTTCAACGGTTCTAATCCCTTCCGCGATCATAACTCATTGGAACACCAGGATCAGCAAGGGTGAAACGAGGTATTCGTTTACTCAGTATAGCTCTGTGAGGTTCAGCCATAGTGCTCATTCCGATCATTATTGGCCTATTTGGCCTTATTCTTTTTATCGCTTACGAGCAAGTGGAGCGTGTTAGGTGCCGATGGTGCTGATGATGAACACAACTAGTATTAGTGGGTAAGGTGCCTTTCTAGAGATTTTGTTTTTCACTCTAGCTCTGTTCCTGTCAGGTATATTCTGAAGACATTCTGCATCGCACTCAATATGTTTGCCGTCATTTGTAAGTCAATCTTTTGAACATCACCGCCATCCAGCCCCGCCCACCATACCCACAGATTTCTTCTCCATCTACTTTCAAGCCTGCACCCAACACAGCGTCTTTAGTCCGAGTTGCTATCTTGGGATTTATCACGCAATCAATGGCTCTTAACTGAGCAAGCAATTCCCTTAACTCTGGGATCTGAGTATGTGTCACGTGACAAGATGCAGCAGTGAATCGGCGATGATAACAATGGAGCCCCGAAGTGTATGGGCAGCTTTGACCTAATGAGGTTCACAAACCTTGTACCACTGGAGTGAGCCTGCGAAGCACGATAACGGAAACTGACTTGTGGTATGAAGAGAAAGATGCAAAAGTTTTGCACCTCTGTATGTCTGAGGTTGTGCCAGCAGTGTTGGGAAGGAAAGTAAGGCAACACTACAATGTTTGTTTTTAACTAAGATCATTGGCTAATAGTTTTGATGATTACAGGCGGCTGGTTCAGATCAACAGCGCAGACCCAGTGCGGGACATGGTCATGTATCGCCTGACGTCTCCGATGGCTACCAAAAGTAGGTTACAAACCCTTCACAAACCTTGTACCGCCAACAGAGCACATTCAGTGCTTGGGTAAACCCCATTAGGTCGAAGGACCAGACCATTAAAATGATCAAACACTTCTTCGCCTATGTCCACAACCAATTAGGCTAGAGCAGGGGTATGGGTAACCCCCAGGAGTCAGGGTGAGGGTACCGGAAGGGTAGGGGTAGGGGTACAGTTCTCAAAAATTTTGTACCCTTCAAGGGAATGAGGGGTACTCAGGGGCTATTAAAAGTCCCACTCTGGTGACCTCATGTCAGACTTGTCATCACTATAATGGTCTAACAATCATATTTGAACACAGAAGTGTTTTGTAGTTGAGGGGTATACCCAAGGGTACCCCCTGAGTGTACCCTTGACCCTCCTGAAGGGTACATACCCTCGAGGGGTAGGGGGTAGGGGTACAGGCCTCGGTACCCATGGGTTACCCCTGCTACAAGTGAGTTTTGTTTGCACATAGTATGATAGTATTAGTCAGTTTAGTACATATCAAACCGCCATTCAATGCTCTCTCAGCATGATTACATATTGTAATCTAGAAATCTTCCTACTATACACTCTAAGCAATAAACTGGTTTTTGCCAAGGACTGTATGTAATATAATGTTATTTCGGCATGTCCAATGTCACACTTAGAAAGCAAGCTGATCAACAGTGTAAGCAATATCTGGACGAGTAGTGCAGGCGAGATACTGTAGGGAACCAACAGCGCCACCATAGCCATAGTCGACTGATTGCATTGAAGCACTGTAGCATCTCGACACAATACTGACGCTGAGACAGAGTGAGAGAGCGGTACTGAGGGTCGCCTGGTCAATACAGGAACAGAAAGGTCCCTGCAACGTAGAAGTGAAATTCTAGGCAACAACAGGCTACTACATTTGTATGACTCATTGACGCTCTTTAGTTCCACTTGTGGTGGTCAGCAGATCTGCTGCTAGATGGGCCACTGGAAATTGAGCAACCTAGGAACATGACTTTGGAAGATTTCAAGTTGAGTTACATAAAGCAGCCCCCTTCACAACTTGAACGCAGCGGGCAACAATGTGGTGTATCTCACTGTTTCTAGTATGTAGGACAGCATCGCGGATCATCAGCAAACAGTTTCTAATGGCCACTTCAATTGAAGAAGATTACGCTACTGCCTGTATTTGAGATCTGCTCAAGATCACAAAGGATGAGGTGGAAAAGTGTCATAGGGTGGTGGCAGGTTGTAAAATCAATAATCAGCACTTAGTGCAAATAATGCTACTACATTTTATGATGTAATTTTATCCAGACTCCGGTCTGACGCTGGACTATTCATATATTGCAAAGGAAAAGAAATAGTACTACTAGCGATCATCTACGTAGATGATGCTCTCTTCTGTGGACCCAACAAAGCTTTTGTAGACAAGCTAAAGGCCGCTTTTATGAAGATGTGGGAATGTCGCGATCTCAACGACTCAAAGCAACTCACACAAAAATGGATCGGACCATACGAGATTCTGGAATCTCGAGGCAACACGGTGAAGCTAAAATTGCCCAAAAGAGTTAAATGCTCACGGACGGTCAATGTATCCCGAGTGAAGAAATTCCTGGACACCCTTCCCAGACAGCCAGTGCTGATCTGGACCCTGTGAATGAATTGTATCATGTATCTCTGATGAGAGCCGAGTAAACTGGTTTGCAAGGGACTGTCCTTCCTTGCCCGACACAATGACATCTTGAAGAGGGGAACAAAGATGAGCAATCTAGTTCCAGAATACGCTGCAACCTTGTATAGAAATTGTACCATGTGACAGCGTACATCGCTACTGGTTGCTCGTTGTAAGTGATTCCAAGGTATGAGGTGATCAAACAAGTAGCATGTGAGGAAGGTAGAGTATCTATCGACACGATCTCTATGATCTTCAGTTATTCTCTATTACAAGTATACCATGTATCTCTAAACACAACATGTCTGGACATAAGTCTTGAGTCATGTGTGATAGAGCTGATAACACATATAGGGACCTGGTCATAGGTAACTCTCTATACAGCATGAGCTATATAGGAAGACTCAGTAACCCTCACTACAATAGTAGTAAGTCTCATCTGTAGTAACGACTGAAGAGGACAATATGGAGGATGGTGTCTCTGACTTATTCTCATCAGTCAGGTATCTCTATCATTATATGATAGGTAGTGTAAATGCAATAGCGTCATAACACAGCTCTACCAAGAGGTAGGTGATCTCTACTATAAGATAGTAGGTAGCTCTACAGAGTAGGAAGAGGAGTCCTGAACAGGCTCCATGTGCGTGCATAGGTATGTGCACATACACTCTATCAATAGATAGGTAATGTCCATAAGGTAACAGACAAAGGTCAATAGACCTAGGTACAATTGACTGTAAGGTTGATTGTTCTCACTTGGTATCCTATCCATAGTGGTAAAGTAGCAATGGCTACTAGTGTTCTGTTTTCTATTAGTAGATGAAAAGGGACAAAACTACCTAACACTTTAGTAGTGTTGTTGTCTTACTAGCACTGTAGCTTAGTAGAGCCAGGTTCCCGTTTCACTCATATAAGAGGTGGAAAAGTCCTTATTATTCCACCCAGAATGGCTGGTCTATATATACTAAATACATGTTTGTACTTGTATATATGTCTACGAGTGATTAGCCAATAGCATAAGAGACTCATAGGTTAAGTTAGGTTAGTGGATATTGTTTTATCCAATAGCATAAGTATGCCTCCAAAACAGGAGAGCAAAGCAAGGGGAGACTGGGGACAAAATTGAAATGCCTGAAAGGCAGATCAAAAGAAACTCTGCTTATAGCAGGGAAAATTTTTGTAACTCTAGGACAATAGATCATCGTGACTGTACAGTCAAGATCAGATGTTCTAGGAAGATTTAGGTAACTCCAGGACAGGAGATGTGACTATTCAGTCAAGATCAAATGTTCTGGGAAATATATTAAAACTCATGGATTATTTAAATCCATGGAAAGAAACTCGAGGTGTGACCTTGGTAAGATCTCAGGGAAATATAAAGGCTCCTGGAAAAATTTCTTGAGTAATAATACTCGGTAAGTGAGACTTTTTATAACTCCGAGTCATGCATGAGCTTGGGGATGTAGGTCAGCACAGCTTATAGCTAGCTGCTGGTTCTGAGATAAAACTCTTAGCTGTCGTTAGTGTATTAATTATTAGCAACTGAATTATCAGTGCTTGACATGAATGTTGTAGATGACATTTGAAGTCTCTAGTGTTGATGTGAAGAGACTATTCAGTCCGGTTCGACAACATCTAGGAATTGTTACTTTAGTGAAGGTTCCTATGGTGCTTCACTAAGAAAGATAAACATTAAATCACTCTCTGGTATTAACCAGGAAACTTATGTGATAACACTTATGATATGTCAGTCTTTGAATTTTACTTCAGGAAATTTATTGACATCATGTCATTAGAACTCTATGATATTTAATAGGAAAGTAACTCTAGTCCTAGAAGGACATAGGAAAGTAATACAACTTTGAGTCGAAACTCAGGTAAAAGGAACTCTAAAATTCAAGAAAGAATTTAGGAAAGAAACAAGCTAAGGAAATCAGATCTAAATAATGGTTAAGAAGAACAGACCAGAGGAAAAGTGAAGCTCTATTGAGCAGCCCTTCTAAGAGGTCTCGCCTTAATTCTTCTACATTTTGAATGACGTAGGGCAACAAAGTTAGGATCAATGGAAGGTGAACAATCCCGTTTCAAAGGTCGAGGCTCAGGAGCTGTCTCGACAATTTCTTTGGAAATCAATTCTAGTTGATCCATAACTTCCTTCTTTCTCCAGAAGTTTCGTAAGAAATCCTCATCACAATGCGTAGGATCTCCTTGGAGAAGGGCAAGGTGGAGTTGCATCCAACGAGATACTGCTGGATCTTTGAGAAGAGCATGTACTTCTTTCCAAACTGGTTTTTCTGTGTAAAACCTTTTTCTCATCTCCTTATCAGACTCCTTGTTCCACTGCTGAATTGTTGGAATCTCCTAGTTGTCATTGGAATCATTAGGATCCTCGAACCAGGGAAAGTCTAGACCCTTGTATATGAAAGAGGGTCGGAGGTTTTCATGAATGAACAGAGTGATGTCTTGTTCACTCCAAGGGAATTCTTCCCGTCGAATAACCTCGAAGCCAGCATGGTGAACCAGGCAGGCGGCAGCAGTGGGATCGTCATAAGACGAAGAGGGTGGTGCATAGCCAACAGCTGTGGCTAAGGAGAAGAGTGTCTTGTCTCTAAATGAGAGGGTATACAGGTAGGCAAGAGCACGGGTAACCCGCGGGTATTTCCGGCGCTACCCGTACTCTTACCTGCGACTTACCTGTACCTGCTCCCAAGGGTACAGGTTTACAGTCGAAGACCCATAGGAAATCCACGCAGGGTTTACCCACAGGTATTGACCAGTCCAGCCATCCGTTGTGCGCATTGTGCAGTCACTCCTGCATGCCCTCCTGAGTCATTTTCAAGTTGTCACTCCCCTCCTGCACACAGGTCACCCTATAGGTACAGGTATGACAAGGTGCGGGTATAGGTAGCTGATTTAGCTACCCGTGCAGTACCCATACCCTGATCCATGCGGGTTACCCCTACCCACGCTCTTGCCTAGCAGTCGCTTCCTGCCCTTCACGAAAAGCCTCATTTTTTGCAGACTTTTTGGTTTCTAACAGGGCTTCTTTGAGGGATAACTTGCTTTGAAGGTCCTGCGCCAAGGCAGTCTTGTCTGCTGTCTCTTTTTCCATGTGCTCAAGTCTGGCCTCCTTCAGTGCGAATCATCTCACACTTGGGTTCAATAATAAAATGTCAGTATTGTCAAGATTCTTCATGCAAGATGGACACCGATGGTAGCCTGGATTTCTGCAGTGTAAAGACAACCCTGTGAACGTTTTGCACGAACATTCATGGAGAATTGCCAAGTGCTTACTTGTAGTTTGGAAACAGACTCCTTTGACATTGCGAGAGTGGCATTTTGATCGTCAAAACGTGCTTGGAGGACCTGTGTATAATGTAGCAAAAAAAAAAAATGCGCAATTCCAAGCCTAACTCCTCCTACGGTGTGAAATGCTCAGTGGTGCTCTAGGCCGTGGAACAGAGCTCACCCCAATGTCATTCTGCAATACCAAGTATCAATCACAAAATCTTGTTATCAAGCATGTCACAATTCTCCGACAGTATACCAAGATGGGCTCCATGAGTGGCCCAGACAAACTCATTCCACATTCACTTGACAGCTCTACTGGCGACCTCATGATCCAATCCCTTGCTCTTGCATGTCCATTCACTGAACTCGCTGTCTATATATGCTTGCAAAATCTGCGGGATACTTTGCCCCTCTACCAGAACCACATCATCGTCAACGTTGACAGGCTGTTCAACACCAGTGATCTCAGCAATGCCATGAGTCAGATGAGCCTTTTAGTGTCACATTGGCTGCACATTGATAGTAAATCCTTGGCAGCATATCAGCATTGCATTCCAAGCTTGCAAACTATCCAGAGGATCTCCTAGATTTGGATGAAAACAAAACCATCGATGCTCTGCAAGCTGGACATTCACGGGCTATGAAAAATCGAATTATGGACTGAGCCCTGATGCGTTCTCTGGTCCTGCAGAAGATCTCCTTCCACACTTCTTACAAGCTAGTGTAAAGTGGCAACTCATCCTGCACACCATGCCAGGTGGTCTTGGTCTATCATATGATCGTACTGATTCTGCAAACTTCCAGCATCTAGCGAAGTCAGGTCAATTAGGTGTAGATGTGCAGAAAGATGTACTGGGTCATCATCAACCACACCACACTACTCTATCAGAGGTGAAAATTGCCGATTGTATTTTGGACAAGATACAAGACGATCTGGTCTGAAATATTGAAACTCATGTGATCGATACTTGGTATTGTGGAATGACATTGGGGTGAGCTCTGTTCCACGGCCTGGAGCACCACTGAGCATTTCACACCATAGGAGGAGTTGGGCTTGGAATTGCGCATAGTCTCAGAGCCATTGTAGGAGTACGCCACAATTCCATGTCATCGTTCCTTCATGCAATAGGCCAAAGGACTTCCCGACAATGGAATCAGCCATAATTGCATTTGTGAGTGCATCATGGTTGCTGAAGCAGGTATTGCGAGCATCGGTGAGGAAGGAATAGTCAATGTCTTTGTTGCCAAGGATGTCTGCAATGTGTTAGTATTAAATTGCGTGCCTTATTACGGAAAGTTACCATTGTGCACGTGCTGTTCGTCAATGTCAATTATACAGAGATTGATATCCAGCTATCTGGAAGTGGATGACAAATATTATGAAACCTGGGCAAAAAAAAGTTCCTGAGATGCTTCCCGAACATCCCTCACCGTAATGTAATGTATATATTTATATATTCCATATTCGCCCTGGAAGTAGATACAATATTGATATTTATTATTGCCAAGTTTCCGTATTCAAGTTATTGTCGTTAATGTAAACTGTGCAGATATCCCTGCTAGAGACAAACAAGATCTCTCGGAATCGGCGTCGCCAGGTCTCGCAAAAGCAGAGGCCATTCAACTTGTTCATTATCTGTACCCACCCCACCACCCATTCCTGGGGTGACATGGAGTACTCCTGGTGAGGTTAAACAATTAGCACACTGGGCAAAACATCACGCAGTACATATTAATTGTGCAGATAGTACTTTTATTTATACTATAGCCTCTCTTTTCGTGTGTGTGCTTGGTGCAGAGATTTCTAAATCGCACACGGGTGTATATCGCACAGTCACGTCTAAATCGCGCGGGAATTGTTTACGGAATTATTTGGGGTTTGCAGCACCATACACTTGGCAGCAACCTGAAATGACGATGACATACATCGACGAATGACGCAACGGCACCACCACCACGTCGACAAATGACATTAATAAATATTGGTACAACATGGCACCACAATGAACAACAAGGATGTGATGATGACAGTAAGCACATCTCTCCTCATCCTCGTCCTCCCTTGCTCACCCCTCGCTGTAGCTCTCGGTTCGATGACTACTACTCATGTCGGCATGGCACGACACGACAACCACAACAACTCGCAGTATGATGACGACGTCACGGCACGACACAATGATGACGACCCACGGCATGCTAATGAGTAGGCAAGAGCGCGGGTAGGGGTAACCTGTAAAGAAGTCCTATGTGGGAGCTTCTCTGCGCAGACCGAGGAGATCTCAAAGTAGGGAGTGAGGGAGCTCTAGTAGGGAAACTTACTAGGAATGTTGAGTCGAAGTGTGAGCTAAGACAAGAGGTTTCAATCACTGTAAGAGTGTGAAAGCGACCTGATATTCAAGGGTCAGGCTTAGGCCCTTATATACTACAATAGGTGTTTGTACATATTGTGGAAAGGAATGTTCAAAGAACATTCTAGAGTATCATGTAAGAAGTTCTAACCAATAGCGTAAGTAACTCGAACATGATCAATAAGCTAGGATATAGGGCTAAGTAATCAGCCAATGGCGTTATAGACTCAGTGACAGCTGAGTCAAGCCAATAGCAATAACTGCTCTTATCTATCAGAGAAAACGAAAGATAAGAAAGAGACTCGGTTAGAATCGGAAGTAATAAAGTAAAGTGAATACTACCGATTCAACACTCCTCCTCGTTGAGCTGATCGGAGAGATGTTATAGCTTGGATGGATATCCAGTAGGACCGAGGCGTAAAGCACCTGTGCGAAACTTGTCAAAGGAGACATTCTTTGTAAAGATGTCAGCTCTTTGATCATTCGTAGGAACATAGAAAAGCTCAAGGATTTTTAACTCTTGGACCGCATCCGAATAGCAATATGCTTCGATCATCCTTCTTGAGCAGGGTTTGAAGCAAGAAACATAGCTCCCTGATTATCACAGTTCAGTGGTATCGGGTGTTTGATCTCATGACCAATCTCTGCGAAGAGATTTCGAAGCCACTCAATTTGCTTGGCAACTTCGGTCATGGCAATGTACTCTGCTTCTGTGGAAGACAGAGCAACTACTTTTTGACGTCGTGACCTCCAGGAAACGATAGCATCTGCAAAAAAGATACAGTAGCCAGTGGTAGAGCGTCTTGTTTCTTGGTCACCAGCCCAGTCTGTGTCACAGTATGCTGTAAAACTAGCATTCTTAGCAAGTCCATTGAATGTGATCATCTTGATGGATTTGCAGAGAATTGTAACATCTTGATTACAAAGTAAGCAAGGTCTGGTCGTGTGCCCAGCATGATGTAAAGGAGAGATCCAATCACCGATTGATATTGGGATCGTCGTTTAGCATCTTTCTTCTGCTCATTAGGACTTGGAATATATCCGGAAGGTAGTGGTGTCCGTGCGTGTTTCGCAATGTCTAGCTGGAATCTTTTTACAACTTTCTCAGCATAGGAAATTTGGTCTAGTCTCAGAGTTCGTTTGTTACGATCTCTGGTAATGCGCATGCCAAGATATTCTGTAGCATCGCCTCAGACACGAGATTCCCATCGTTTTGTAAAAATGTCAATGTGCCTGAGGAGTAGCTTTGAGTTACTACCCATAAAAAGTGCATAAGACAATTTTATCCTTTTTGCCAATATACTTGACATAAACGCCTGGATCTGAGATCGTGCGTTTGGATCCCATCTTCCCTAGGGATTCGTGCAAGGCCTGATTCCATTTCAAGGCGGCTTGCTTGGCCTTTCGAAGGCGACAAACTTTGTTCTCTTTTCCTCATTTGATAAAAGCTTCTGGTTGAACCATATAGAGCTCCTCGTCGTCGTCAAGTTCTCCAAAGAGAAAAGGTGTCTTGACATCTAGAGCTTTGATGTCCCAGTCCTCTAGTGCTGCGAGTGCTAGAAGTAGGCGGACCGTTTCAAAGCGAGCGACGGGGGAAAAGGTTTCTTCAAAGTCTATCCCATAGATTTGAGTAAAGCCTTTCGCGACAAATCGAGCCTTTTTGCGACCATCGCTCTTTGTTGCGAAGACCCATCTCCCTGTGATAGGTTTTCTACCTGAAGGTAGATCCACAAGTTTCCATACTTTGCGGTCGTGAAGAGACTTGATCTCTTCTTCCATTGCTTTCTGCCAATCTTTCTGTTCGCTGGGTGTCAATTTTTTGATGTCTCGCTAATGGACCGGAGTAGAGCCGACAGCTGCGGCTGCAGTGAACATATAATGGCGAACCCATTTAGAACTAAAGGGTTGTGGTGGTGGATCGACATATAAGTCGTCCATGTTCATATCCTGTAGATTGGTAGGACTCTGATCAGGACTCTGATCTTTCGGAAAAGGAGTTAACTCCTCCTCAATTGAATCCATAGGAGTCTCATGTAAAAGATCTTGCTCTATTTCAAGCGGTGTTTTGTCTCTATATGTGTTATCCTGTTGGATTCGACGTCTGGGAACACGAGTAGAAACTCTGGTTCGAGTTTCAGGTTCCTCTAGAGCAACCTGTGAAGGATGGTGTCTATGAGGTCGAATTCTGAACTCAGGAATAGTCTCCAGTGGAGATCTTCGTGGTGCTAACCAAGGGCCTTGTACCTAATGGAAAACGATTGATGTAATCATCAACTTCTCCATGGTCTAAATTTTCGAATACATCACGTGTGGTCTCGCAGGACTTGGTAAAGGTCCAGGCGGAAATTGTGGTGGAACTGGTGGTGGAAATATGTGGTGTTGTTGGAAGTGTATGATCTGATCAGGATAACTCTTCGTCGGCCCATTTCCAGATGTATCAGGTAAAGCGGCTTCTTCTGGAATAATTGACTCAGAAGAGTTTGGAATAGCGGAAAGTTCGTCTATTGGTCTTAGTTTCTTAGAACAATAAGGGAAGTTTCCTTCATCGAAAGTGGCTATGGAGAAAGTGGCTGTGGAAGATATGAAGATGCGTCGACGAGTAGGACATCAGAAGCGATAAGCTTTGGAGCCTTGCTCATAACCAAGAAATACCATCTCCTATGAGCAGACTTTTGGTGCAAGTTTGTTTGCTCGTTGATCCTTTGGTATAAAGACATAAGCTTTACAACCGAATACTCGGAAGTAAGAAACATCTGGTTTGTCTCCAGTAAAGATCTCTGAAGGAGTCTTCCAACCATGATGATGCATGGGTGATATGCAGTGCTGTCTCTGCAGCGTCTTGCCAGAACGAATTCGGCAGACAAGCATTCAAGCGTATAGCCTGTGCTTTTTCCATGATGGTCCGATTAAATCTCTCTGCTCAACCATTGAATGCTGTTGTGGCAAATGCAGAACAGCATATTGGCCAGAGATACCTTTGGACGTGAAGAACTGTAAAAGCTCTTGTCCAAGATATTCCCCCCCACGGTCCGAACATACAGAGGTAAGTGGAAGACCAGTCAAGGTCTCCGCATGGAGGACCAAATCACGAAAGCGTGCAGCAGTGTCACTCTTGCGTCGCAAGAACGCAAGGAAAGAAAAAGCACTACAATCATCAATGAAAGTCAGGATGTAACGATTACGAACCCGAGATTCAGTAGGAAGCTCAACAAGATCAGTATGAACCAGACCAAGGACACGGGAAGACTGCTTGGTTGAAGGACCAAGGGGACGTTCATGGGCTTTGGCAAGTTGACAACCATGACAGGGAGGGAGGGTGTCCGAAGGTGGAGTGAGCTTCGGAACTCCTTTGGTATTTGTCGAAGCATGTTGAAGAGCATTATCAGAACTATGTCCGAAATGGTGATGCCAAAGTTTGAATGAAGATACATCCTGAGGAGTGTACATCTGCAGTTGGAGTTAACGAAGTCATCTGAAACCAATGCAGAATATCGCCAGGTGATGAGGCAAAAGCCTGAACCACAAGATGTCCTCATGTATCTAAGATATCAGTCGTCTTGCCAATTAAGGTCTGGTACCCTTCTAAACCTAACTGATTAGTTGATAAAAGTCGACAAGAAGCATCAGGGGAATACCAAAGACCATTTAAGGTGAGTGGTTCATCTCGTCCGAATGCTTTTAGTAGGACGATCCCAGGTCCGATTATCTTGATCGAATTACCATCAGCTATGCGAGCATATTTGGTATCGTCTCCCAAGACTGTGAAGTCTGTTTCAAAAGGGGTATTATGATCAGAACAACCTGAGTCGATCATCCAGTGATCCTTGAGAAACTCTGTAGAACAGGAAACATTATGAAAAGTAGATCCCACTGAGTAGCAGTCATGGCTGTAATCGTGATTCTCGTAGCTAGTACAATTACGTTGACCCCAGTCATAATCGGGATCGTAAGGTCTATCGGCACAATCTCTAGAAGTAAAACCAGACTTTAGGAACCATCTATGTTTCTCCGATTATCTCCATCAAAATGGGACTGCTCCTTCTCGACTCGTTCAGCAGGAATCTGGTATTGACCAGATCTAAGATCCATCTGCTGTCTCGCATAAGAAGGGATTCTTTGCGGTAGAGTGTAAGAAGACCGACTGGGTCTAAGCTCTCCAAGGTGCTTGTCCAAGAAGCGGTCTTGGTTCTCTAACCCTGAAGGGTATATACTTCTTGTGCCAACCATCGAAGAGGTCCCTGTATGCTTGTGTACATTCACACCAGCGAACATATCTCCTTTGTAACCACTGTGCACTCATTTCTTCTTGTATCAGTTCCCAGTTTTCTGTCCTTTGGTCCTAGATTTCTTGCCTAGTAGGCGGATATATAACGAATCGATACAAAGATGTATTCGGCTCTGGTTCATGAAGATCCAGGAAATTATCGTAATCAAGGATGGGCATATAGTGTGGGTTTCTGATTCGAGGAAAAGTATCGTCTCTGGAACCATCTGCGAATCTAGGTGCAGGATAGTACCAGGTAGCACAAGAAGTATAAGGGTGAACTTTAAGTCCAAGATACAGGTGTAGCGAAGAAGAAATCGTATACCAGAAGTCAGGATAGCTATAGTGGTGCTGCTCTAGCCTTTGCCTTCTTTCGAAGATGTAAAGGCATGCCATTGGCTCTAAGGGCCAGATTGGCGAGAGCACGGCGGTCTCGATGTTTGTTAAGTAAGCGTCGAGCCACCTCTTTTGGGTTGGTGTCAAACCTTCCCTGAGCCGTAGCCAATCCTGTTCTGTTGAAGAAGAAGACATTGTCATCCAAAGTATTAGCGAGAAATGAGAATGTCCATCTTTCCTGGAAATGCATCGTAAGCAATCTAACATCCAGTCACAAGTGGCTGGATTAGCAAGAAGTGCTTTCTGAACAAGGAAAAGGGGGTTCTCTCGATAATACCTCATCCGCATCTGCCAATCGAATTCCCTGTTCCATTCCTGAATGGTGGGGATCTCTCTACCTGTCCAGTCGATCCCATTGTATGGAATCGTAAAATTCGGGTGCAAGACAGCACGCCGAAGCTCCTGGCACTGTGTGTCAGCGCTAGGGAAATGTGTGATATGCACAACCTCATATTCCTGCCAGTGGATAGGACACTCTCGAAGATGAGGATCGTTGTTCGATTGGACAGGAGGTGCCCAACCGATGGATGTCATAAGGGAGAAAAGTGATTCATCTCGAAATGAATGAGAGTAGAGAATATTTGGTAACCAAGTGAGGGCGCGAAGCTCCAGTTCCATGAAGCGAACTGGGAAAGTGACTCTTTTGAAGTCATGGCTCCAGGCCACAGGAAGAAATTGTTCTGGCCAGAGCTGGGGATTCGCGAGGTCATTAGGATGATGCTCTACTGCGGTTACCATCGCCATTTCGTTTGGATCGTCGGACTCATTGTCTGGTCCTTCGAAGCGTATTACTTGCCTCGCTTGTTTGAGGTAAGAGACGTGGTGATAGAGGGACGGACTCATCTCTCCCAAAGTGTACAGAAGTTCGACAATGGGCATCTTGAGAGGATCCTGAAAGTCGAGGAGAAAGGACAAGGATATTGGATGGCGAGGAAGGAGGTGGAACTGGTAGAGGAATCTCTGGAGAGGCAGATCGTGAAGGGGAATTGTGGATGAATGGGATCTTAGAGGAGGAAGGACTGAGCCAGGTTGTGAAGAGCTGGCAAGATTTATAAGATCATCGAAGATTTGGGTTAGATCAGGAGCAGGGGGGAGTAGACTCTCTTCTGCTGCTTTGACTTCAGCTTCTGTAAGAGGAGGCTGAGAAAGGACGATCAAGGAGGATAGAGATGGAACAGCCTCAGTTGAGACTTCTGGTTCGACTACTGGAATACGTTCTGCTACTGTAGGACGGTTTAAGATTCCTCGAGAAGCGTGAGGAGTGACTCTTTGTGGTGGCCTAGGATTATTAGGTCTAGGGTAAGGAGAGTTCGACGAGTGACTAGTAGATCTTCTGTATATTGCTCGAGCCTCTCTACTGAACACGTGATCACAGTAAAGGAAGGTCGGGAAAATGAAGCTACAACAAGTGCAGTGTTGGTGAGATCTCCCAGGAGTGTGACACCTGGGGCAATGAAGGAAGAGGTTGTGGTCAACAACACCACAATAGGAATACGAAGGTCGTCTGAGTAGCCTAGAAGTCCAGGGTATGACTGGAGAAACGTCTCCTGTATGTCTAACTGGTCTAGCCCTTGGGTTATAGGGCAAGGAATAGGGAGGAAACCGAGAGGGGTTTGTGAATGAGAGATTATGAGAGGAAGCAGGTGTATCGATGTAGGAATGAGATGTAGGGCGAAAACCAGAGAGTTGGCACCTACCAGGTGGAACATATAGCTCTCTTGGACTACTGCGAGATGCAGGTGCTCTAGAGGAAATGGACTCGTCAGGACTGCTACGAGCACGACGGGAAGAGCCGAGTTCCAAAAGGCGGAGACACTGCTCTACACTTTCGAGCTCAGTGTGCGTGACTGGTCGAGGCATCAAGAGTGCACAACGAGCGACCTGATATTCAAGGGTCAGGCTTAGGCCCTTATATACTACAATAGGTGTTTGAACATATTGTGGAAAGGAATGTTCAAAGAACATTCTAGAGTATCATGTAAGAAGTTCTAACCAATAGCGTAAGTAACTTGAACATGATCAATAAGCTAGGATATAGGGCTAAGTAATCAGCCAATGGCATTATAGACTCAGTGACAGCTGAGTCAAGCCAATAGCAATAACTGCTCTTATCTATCAGAGACAAAAAGAAAGAGACTCGGTCTAGAATCGGAAGTAATAAAGTAAAGCCCATGGATGGGTACAGGTATGACAAGGTGTGGATATAGGTAGCTGATTTAGCTACCCATACCCATACCCGTGCAGTACCCGTACCCTGACCCGTGCGGGTTGTTGAATCGGTAGTATTCACTTTACTTTATTACTTTTGATTCTAGACTGGTCCATTCTAGACCGAGTCTCTTTCTTTTTGTCTCTGATAGATAAGAGCAGTTATTGCTATTGGCTTGACTCAGCTGTCACTGAGTCTATAATGCCATTGGCTGATTACTTAGCC
>JBBPQC010000159.1:0-34396 GCA_038092295.1 Leccinum arenicola | reverse complement strand
CCTGCCTTGTTTACGGCGTGCCGCGACCGCCACTCGCCGTCGATTTTGTCTCCAGAGCGTGCGACGGTCGTTGCACATCGTCGTGCATAGATCGTCCTGGTTCCAGACCCCCCCACGCTGTTTCTTCGCCCTCGCCCACGCTGCCCTCGCCACTTTCGATGAAGAAATCGAGTATGGGGAGACTCCGAGTCGGAGACGTCTCTAGCTATAGTAGTAGTTTGTTGAGCCGGCCTATAGCGCCTACGTTTGCCACTGTTCAAAAGAAAATGCTTCAGTTAGTGAATCAAATATATTCAGCTATCGACGTGTATACAATTTCATGCAGGAATATATTAATACACCGTAGGAGTGATGACATTGTCAGAAGACGATAGCGACATAGCGTACGGCGTCGTGTCGGTGAGAGAGGTCGCGACTCGTGATTCCCTTATCGGGCATCAGCGGAATTTGAACAATTTGCTGATGCTCGACGACGGTCAAGTACTCCGCAATCTCCTCCTTCCCACCTCACACCCGGCGTTCATCGATGTCGAAAACAGCGCCCACAAGAGCCATTCCATGATGTTGTCCCTCTGGAAGAGCGGGGACTGGAAGAACCAGCCGGACATGAGAGGGTCGGCGGAGGGCCCGTCGTCATGTTGTTGATTTGTGGTTGGAGAACACGGGCTCCTGACCCCTTTATCGACAGCTCTTCTAGTATATTTTACTGGTTTGGTGCTCTTACCCCAAGCCCTGGGAACTACTAGGTTGTGCTTGGTATCATGGCTATGGCTCTTTGTTATTACTTGCAAGTCATACTTACGGTGCAGCTACTATTCACAGTACGTCTTCAGCTTTTCTCCGTACTTGATTCGGCAGATATTGATGCCTTGCGAAGAAACAGCTTCCTCCAGAACCTTGATGCTTTATGCATTTGACACCCGTTTACCAACAAGGTATCATTGAGCATCAACAAAGCCGGTTCCATTTGACTGACGCCGTTGTCCATTGCAATGAGTTTCTCTACTTTGACTATTGTATGTGCTGAGTGGTCTTTTGACAAAGTAATAATGAGGCATGACATTACTGAGCTCATCGGCAGTACAGTTTTATGCCAAGGAATTTCGTTTTTGTTGACTGTTACTTTGTTTTGAGCAAACGTAAGGGTATTCTCTTTCGTCCCAGTGCATTGAAATAACCCACGCTAGGAGCCTGGTAGTCGTAGTATATGCGGTGTCATTCGTTGCGGCGTATGTTTCCAACCCATGCATGATGCCAACGAGTACCTCCTGATTGTTACAGACTTAACACACGCCAAACTCTGCAATGGCAGGATGCGGATGACGTTGATGACGATTCTAACAAATTAACACTGTTCCCTGCAGAATCAGTGCAGATCACTGGCCGCTGGAGCCGCTCACTCAGCATTCCGTTACAAACGCCCACACTTATGGGAGACTCCGTGAGATTGGAGCCTCGGAGAGCAGAGGGTTTAGTAGTTCACTAGCGGTTTCTGTATATTGGTTGACGTCTACCACAACAGAACGCTGAAGGTACACCGGTTTCCAGCGCAGCGTTGACATCGGTGCGCCACTTGAGTCTACTTGAATGGTTCATCAGACCTGACGTCAATCTCGCAGAGACAGCATAGATCGCGTCACTCCGTTGGCTGGTAACGTTGAAAGCTATCCACATTCAAACACTCTTTCGATCTCACGCTCCCTCGTATGTATTCTTACACTTTGTCCTGTACCATCGTTTGTCTCAGTTTTGTAGCATTATCACATGCAAATTTCGCAATGGCACTCTTTTCGTGTTACTACTCAAATCATTTCCAACAGTAGGATTCTATGGGTATATCGGAGAAATCTTGTAACTTGTAAGATTTGGAGCCTATATCGGTATTGTCTATTAATGGATTGCACTGGCAGTCTTCGCAGAACCAAGTCCCTCCCTGTCGTTCCCCTGAAAGCAGGAGGCTCATGCCTCAGGTGCCTTCGAGTGGTGGGTTATGTATGCCATCGCAATGGCATCAGTCGTTCAACAAACCTTCGTTTGGTTGTACATTCCGTTGTTGTTCTTTTTGATTATCAAGCGCCCAGGGAGCAGACGGCTAGTTCCATTTGAGAAAGGATGTTTGGAGGCACAACCTGCCCTCACAAGAGAAAGGCTGCTTCACTGTCAATCGGATACGGTTCATGCCTGGCTTTGACCCTTCTTGCGCCCGAGGTCAGTAGAACAACATGTTGTTCCTCATCATATCACTATTGCACGTACGCGTGATGTTTGAAGTGAAGTTCCTTCACTGAGTACTGATTTGGAACAGTCGCGTCTGCAGGTGCCAACGTCCCATCGACATGTCCCTGCTGGAGGCTAGGGGTAGATCGCAACTGCAACGTATGTTCAAACTCAAGTTCAAGTGTCACCGTATAAAGTCAGGGTAGTATTTGGCTAATTAGTGTAAAATGATATTGTGGGGGACGCGTCGACACAGATGGGTGCCAACGTCCCCCAGCTCTTTTGAGTCGCGGGTTCGAACCCCCACCAAACCCACTCGGGGGTTTTAGTGGCCGTCCACACCACCTTTTTCTGTTGTCAGTTCGCCAGTTGTACCAATCATCTTGAGCGTGGTACAAAGAAAATACACTTCTCTCATTTTTCCAACATTGTTTATCCTTCTATGCCTTGGCGTCATCTCGTTCCTGGATCACTGTTCAGAGTCGTCCTCATCCTCGTCTTCCCCACCTTGCCCCTCCTGCGCGTCTGCTCTGGCTCTCCCCATTTCGACTTTCTAGGGTCCAAGTCTATGGGGCCCAAACCGTTCGAACCGGGGCCAGTATGGACTCCGGCGTGAGTGAATTGTGGTGAGTGTTTCCTGTGCACAGTACCTAAGAGGTTGACGAATTCTTAGTCTCCTGTCCCATTGTTCGTTGGGGGTAACAACGGAGCAACACGCACTGGAAATTATCGAATAGGACGATCTATCCAACAAATTCAATCGGAATGACGGCTCCAGGTGAGCTTTCGTCTTTCGCAACCTTGGCTCACACTGATGACTCGCGTCTGTGTCTATTTGTTGCGCTGCGAGTTGTACCGGATGATGTTGCATCTGATACACTACCCCTCTCCCTGATCCTCGCCATCCTCTGGCCCACCGCATCCCATCCCACCCAACGTCGCCGAGTTCTCGACGACGACGCTCGTACGCGCGCCCTTTCTCGACGACCACCACTCATTGTCGTGCTGGCCATCATTCCGACTACTCTACACCACTCGTTGGATCCCTTTCTTGTATCTACCAACACCATTTACGAGGTCGCGATCCTCTGTTCTCAGTCACTCCGCGCCGACACCCGTCGTCGACTCCCTCACGCTCTGTCGAATGCTACGCATGATCACCCCAAAGTGTCCCTTTACTCTGGTCTACTTCAACGTATCATCATCAAGCTTCTGTCGGACTCGTCGCCCGAGCAAAGACCCCGTGGGTTCTTATCCTCGACGAGCACGGTTTCAGCGAGATAGCCGAGTGCGACAGAGCGTACCTCATGCGCCCGTGTGCAGTTCATGTGCCTTTTGGACCCCGCGAACTCGTGGGGCCTCTCACAACTGGTCCCAACTCACATCGTCTGACCGCCTACAGCCAACAGCTTTTCTCGTTCCTCCCTTTGTCGCACCCTCTGCCCTCTTGGCCGGGGCACCTTCCGCCTCTTCAGTCTGGCCCGTATCTAAAGAACACCTCAGAAATTTTATTCCCACGACGGGCAAGCTCTTTGGGATACACCTTACTGGTCTATCTGTACGATCGACCAAGCTGAATTTTGGGGCGCAACGAGCGAATTGTACTATACCTTGCTTTCGGCACTCAACAAAGTTTCCGATTGGCTCAACTCTCTACGGTCGATACTTGATGTAGTGATTCGTCTGGACCACCTGGACCTCGTTTCATCGTTCTCGTGGATTCTGGAGCAACCCCCTTTCTCAACACCACCTTGAAGAGAATCCCTCGCTCCGAGTTCCTACATACCGAGTGGGTTGGCACTTTGCTCTCCAGGAACTGCGCAGTTCGTCCTTTCTCTTCCACTGAGACATCTTCTACTGGTAGTGCAATGCAGATTGGAACGAAATCATTCTCCCTGTGATCACGAATAATCAACCACACGCTCCGCCGTCTGCTCGAATCGATCTAACATACGTGTACGACTTTGAATGGCTCCACGGTGATGTGCTCCTCCATCGTCTAATCATCCACGGAGGCTTACTTCCTGTTGTCGTCGAGTTGTATCCACACTGTAACGACTCCTACGGTCTGCTGGAGGACGATGTCGAATTGACCCCTCTGGCTGGCTCGTGCATGGGTCAAAATGACCTTTTTGCGCTACTTACAAATTCATACAGGTCGCCCCATACGGGTTGTTTCCATCGGATACGGAAACACCAGTCCCTATTTGTCGCAGCTCTTCGGAAACAGCCTTTACCAGCGGAAAGTCGTCGAGCTCCGCATCACAGGCCGCCAACCTTTCAACGCACGCACACTCTTTCGATCCTTTTCGCTCTCCGACTCCACCACCCCTACGTCTCACAAATCCCAAGCAGCTGGGTTGTGCTCTACTTTCCATCGCACTGGCGCGAGTTCCACGGCTACTCTCCCCTCTGCCTCTCGCAACGCGACCGTGTGATCAGACACCGTCGTCCCAGGCGTGCGCTCCAACGAGTGAGCAAGTTGTGGAAGAAGTACTCTATCGAGCTCGTCTACCTCCGCAGATACGTCATGTTCTACCCCAACTATGACGACTTTGCGTCGTCGTTGACGAACCATCTCGAGATGGGCTCAAATGTGAGAGGCGAACTTCGCTTTCGCTGATGAGGCTCGCGGGTTGGCGTTGACAAAGTCGTACTTGGACTCGGACTCGGACTCGGCATCCTTGTCGTCGGTAGGAGACGCAGCGCACGGTCCAAGGTTGCTTGACTTACCTGGTGGAGCGCTGCCTGACTGGGAGCGGTTTCTAGTGTTGGATCTCATGGGGGAAGTGTCGTCGATGGAGGCATCCCGAGTCGGAAACGGGGTGACGAGCGGGGACGCGTGTGCGACGGGCGTTGCACTTCTTCTTTAAGACCTGTTTTGCCGCCTTCCTCCCAATCAACTTTGTCCGTACATGTCGAAATATACTGTGTTGTCACTTGGACTCTAGTGCAAAGATCAAACGCTCGTTTCTCACGTCATCTACACCGATTTCAGTCGGATCTTACTTACATACTTGCTAAGTTACATCGAAGCGGCTCACCCAGAACGGCTCATGGCACATACTACATAACCTATGATCGCGACAGGAGTTATTCTCCACTGAGAGTTCTGCACATGATGGTATTTCAAATTGGTTCCTTCGGCTATTGTACTGGTTCCGAGTCACTGACACCCGAAGCCTTCTTCCCGCGCTACGTAAACGCTGGCGGCGTATCACAAAGTATTACGCGACGGGTTCGTCGCCGACTCGGAGCAGGCGGCCGCAAAAAAAAACTGGAGAAGGCTGGTCCTTCAAGCCTATCAAGAAGCTAGCTAGTCCATCATCCATCTGGACTCATCGTGGTTCGCGACTGATTTCATACCATGATAGGTAACTTCAGTGCCGTACTCTCCCGAACATGCGCTTGTGGTCGCTCCTACGATGATGCCGGAGGCTTCACGAGACACCAACGCGCATGCCCGAGAGGCAGGAAACGCCTTTCAAATGCACTTGAAGTAGCCAAGGAGTCTTACCGCAGGAAGAAAGTTCGCCTTCAGGCTAGCGACTTGGAGCTTGAATTCGAACAATCTGCTGAAAACTCAGGGTCATGCATTCGCTCGGATGCACGACTCCCTGGTACTAGTTCAAATGACCAGCCTCCTAATGTGAGTTCTACTAATCCTTGACTTGGAATCGAGAAAATTCAAAATTGGTGTTTCGTCCTAGGATGCGTCCGAGTCCAGCTCCGATCATCACCCATTCCCAACGGCTTCCGAAGCGGACGACTCCCTGCCGCTGTCGTTGCGCAGGTCCCGCCGAGAACACCGTCGTCTCCCCCAGCGATTTCGGGACGTGCTCCCTGAGCCGCCTTTGCCATTGCCTCCCACCGAGGCTTTGCTCTCTCCCGCACACCCATCACGAAGACAGCTGCTCTCATCGCCGCCACTTCCAATTTCACATCCATTGCCAACTACAGATGTGCCACAGCCGCCCGCGGTCTACAAGACTCGACCGAATTCTTTCGGACTGTTGCGATGCTACGACAAGGATTCTCTACCGTCTCACGACCCCGAGGACCGTTCCGGCGAAGACTCATCTGCGGCGTACGATAGAGTTCATCAACTTCCCTTGAGGGCCGAGTCAAACATAGGAAGAAGTACTGAATCCAACAAATCCAACCCGTTCTACCCATATCCCAACGAAACGGCCCTGCGTCTGGGTGACTGGTACTGGAACCAGGGCTCTCAGAAGTCCAAGGATTCTTTCAAGAAACTTCTTAGTATCGTCGGGTGCAACGATTTCCGAGCTGAAGACGTCCGAGGCGTACATTGGGCGAAAATCGACAAAGAATTAGGTCAAATGGAGTCGGGTAGCGCACTGGAGTGGCTGAATGCAGACGCTGGTTGGAAAACCACCCCCATTACGATAACCGTCCCATTTCCCCGCCGTTCACTGACCCCCGGTCCACAGGATTACACTATCCCCCACTTCTATCACAGATCTCTCGTCTCAATCATCCGTGAAAAGATTCTGGACCGTACCCCACGCGGCGCTGTCTTTCATTATGAGCCGTATCAGTTGCTTTGGCGCCCTCCGGACCGGGAGAATGCCAAGGAATTCCAGGTCCACGGGGAATTATACACGTCGAAGGCTTTCTTGCAAGCTCATCGGCAACTGCAGGTTCAGGCTCCCGAACCCGGGTGTAGTTTACCACGTCGTATCGTCGCGCTAATGTTTTGGTCAGACGCTACCCACCTTACTTCGTTCGGTGAGACAAAATTATGGCCGTTATATCTCTACTTCGGAAATGAGACTAAATATGAGAGATGCTGTCCATCTACCAACCTGTGTGAACATGCCGCGTACTTCCAAAGTGTCAGTAATTCAGTGACTATCAGCTGGTCGTCCGTTGTATCTAACGTTCAATGTTACCATATAGCTACCGGACCATTTCAAAGACTTTGTCATGCAAATGTCCGGGGACAAACTACCCAGCGAGTCGTTTTTCACACATTGCCGCAGAGAAATTTTTCATGCTCAATGGTCCAAGCTACTGGATGACGAGTTTATTCATGCATATGAACACGGTATTCCCCTTATGTGTGGCGATGGTATAATGCGTCGGTTGTTCCCCAGGATTTTTACATACTCGGCGGACTACCCGGAAAAGTAAGCCGCCGAGTGGGATGTTTAGCGAAGCAAAAAACTAATTTGTGATTTAGAGTTCTTATAGCAAACATACGGAACTTGGGACACTGTCCGTGTCCCCGCTGCCTCATACCCAAGGATCGCCTCCACAATCTGGCGAGTGCGAGAGATATTCTTCAGAGGGATGTTTTAGCTCGCAAGGATACATCCGAAAGACGACAGAAGATCGTTTCCGCCCGCCAGCTCATCTATCAACAGTTCTTTGTAGTTGACTCCCCCAGAGTGGAAGATCTTCTAAAGGAAGAGTCCCTGGTACCCATAAAGGTTAGTTTCCTGAAACTAGGATGCGCTGAATGTCAAGTGCTGATGAATCTGGAAGAACGCGTTCTCCGAGCGCCTTTTCCACACCGGCTTTGATTTCTTTTTGATGCTGGTAATCGATCTATTACATGAATTCGAACTAGGAGTTTGGAAGTCGATATTTATCCATCTACTACGCATCCTGGATAGCCTCAAAGGAAACGCATTAGCTGAACTTGACCGCCGGTGAGTCCAACTTATCCGTTTGATTCCAACATTCAGTTGACCCATGCGCATCTTCAACTAGCTATCGACAAATACCCACCTTTGGCCGTGGCACAATCAGGCGCTTTAGGAGGAATGTCTCGGACATGAAGAAGATGGCCGCTCGAGATTTTGAAGATATCTTACAGGTCAGTCTGCCCACTGCTTTTTGCATCTCGAGATCCCCTAGTAATCGTGCCCGCCATTCCGCATGTTCAGTGTGCTCTCCCAGTCTTTGCGGGCCTGTTCTCTGAGCCTCATGACAGCGAGATAACGAAACTATTATTTGTGCTTGGGCATTGGCACGGCTTGGCGAAGCTTCGGATTCACACTGATGAAACCCTCGATATCCTTGACAAGGTCACGAAACACCTTGGGGTATTGTTGCGTAAGTTCGTTGAGGATATTTGTCCCGCCTTCTCAACGAAGGAGCTTCGTCGTGAAGCCGAATCTCGGAGAAGGCGGCAAGTGCGTGAAAACTCTGGCGGTCGTACTCCCGCACAGGAGACCCAGAAAACAGCTGATCGGCGCCCAAAACTGCTAAATCTTCGAACCTACAAGCTACATTCCCTCGGGGACTACGTATCTCAAATAAGGTTGTTTGGAACCACCGATTCGTATTCTACACAACCAGTACGTGTTTTTCTACCCTGATTTATTGAGCTAGATTTCTGAGTAGTACTAGGGGGAACTCGAACACCGCACTAGTAAAAGACGCTTCTCCAGAACAAGCGGCACCGCATTCGTACCCCAAATAGCTGCCATCGAGCGCCGTCAAGCCCGTATCCGCCGTATCCGTGCACAGAGTCATATGATGCAGAGCCAAGATCCGACCCCGAACGAACCTACCATTCACCACGTAATTGGGATGTCCCAGAATTTCCCTCTTGATATCACCTCCTTCGTGCAGAGCAATGCTGGGGATCCTGCTACAAAGGTGAGTTGGTAGTTTTGTCTTCGGTAGTGCGCCGGCTAAACAATACTATTCAGGACTTTATCCAAAAGTTGAAATCACATCTTTTACCCCGTTTACAGGAGATCCATTCGGAGAGCGATAGACCTCGACAAAGCCACGTAACTTCACAGTGCGATACCCAGAACTCCTACGCCCTTCTTTCCCAAGTAATTTTTAAAGGAAACCGGATATTCCGGCATCCACTACTCCGTGTCAATTACACGACTTACGACCTCCGCCGCGAGACCGATACAGTTAACCCCTCCACCGATCACTGCGACATCATGGTGTTGGCACCAGTGGACTCCACTGACGGCCACCCATTTTGTTATGCCCGCGTCCTTGGCATTTATCATGCCAACGTCATTTTTTCCGGGCCAGAATCTGAGGACTACCTGGCCCGGCGCCTCGAATTTTTATGGGTACGCTGGCTTGAGCCGATGGACCAACCGACGGGGTGGGAACACTGTCTCCTTGACAAGGTCAGATTCGTTCCAATGACTCGCCAGGACGCTTTTGGATTTATTGATCCTGCGGATGTGCTGAGAGGAAGTCATATTATTCCGGCTTTTGCGGACGGAAAAGCCCGTTCAGATGGTATAGCGATGTCAACTAATGCGCACGATGGAAATGACTGGAGGTCATACTACATTAATCGGTAGGTCGAACAACCTTGACGCTGGTATGGTATTTACATATATCTTAGGTTCGCTGACCGTGATATGGTCATGAGGTATCACTTGGGCTTCGGCGTTGGCCATGTCCATACCAATGCTCCGAGGCATCTATGTGACGACTCGCATGGGCTTCCAAACACTGGACCTGACGTCCTAGATACTATCAATCTGGAGGATGGCAGTAGTTCGAACGTTGATCACTCGGGTGCAGCTGACGAAGCGGACGAAGATGCACGATCAGTGGATTTCGAGAGACTCTCCAGCGACTCAGATGACTCCGACAATCCACCTGACGAAGAACATGCAGAGGATGTGTGCGACTTGGATGAATGGGAGAGCGACTACGACGACATTGAGCTCAGAAAGTATAAGTACTAAGTATCTACCTTATATACTTATTACAGTTCAGGCATGCAATGCTCGAGTCAGCGAATGGTCACGGTGTTGTGTCCCTTGTTCAACTTGAAACTGACACGTCAGTTCCACTGTCATTGCATAGAAACGGCTTCACTTTCGCATAAAATGCTCGCTTATTGTTGTGCAGTTCTCCGCTGGGCGTTAACGAACCTCAAACAAGGACCAATGCTTAACTTCGAAGCAGAAGTTTTTGGTGAAACCTACAATGATGCGCTCGCACGGATGCAGAGACTGCGTGCCGACGGGGGACAAGAGGGGGCGCTGTTTCTAAAATTGATTGATCATTTGCGAGCTCGTGGTGCGGAGTTCGCTGCAACAATGTCGTAGTCACTCAAGAAACAAGTAACGTTGGTAGCACGAACTGTTGTATGTTAAAATCTACGAGTGTCGTCGTGTAGAATGTCACGATCTGTTGTTTGCGTATGAATTACACGTCAGTTCCATTGTCATTGCATAGAAACGGCTTCACTTTCGCCAAGGAGGTGTGTTATACAGTCGACCAGCTCAGCGGGTATCTCCGAGTCATTTACACTTTGTAGACCGTCATCAGTAGGCATGACTTCATTCTCGCAAAGGAACCTCCGATTACTTCGCTTCCATTCTCCCTCACTAAACCTGCTGTTCCTGCGCAGCCCACAGCTGAGACAGTCAAGGCAGCTCCCCACCCGGTCCCTCCTACCCCAGTTTCAACTCTGCCCAGGATAGTACTCATGCCCCCGACGCCCGGCGCTGTAACGCTCTTTCCAGAGACTCTAACGCCTCCGGTATCGCCAGTCCCCAGTGCTGCACCAACGGGGATACCAAACTTCTTTGCCAATTCCTCCGTATTGGCCAAGCCAGCGGCTGTTACAACACCACCTTTTCTCACTGTCCCTGGAGCTGAACCAGCAAAGCTTGCGGAGGTTCGAGAACCTACTGCTCCAAAGGCGGATGATACAAACCCATCGCCATTCAGTGCACCATCACGACCCGTATCCGTATTCGCTGCGTTTACACCTGCCACTGGCGATCGTAAGCTTTCCACTCATATTAGAATCATAACCATTGACACCGTTCCCCCTCAGCGCTCCACACCGTCGCCAAGTGTCGACGTCGAAACCCACTCGTGTAGCCGATACCCGCTCGGATCCCCTGCCACGTCACAGCTACTGCGCTACAGCCTAGCGAGATTCAAAAAGCCAGTGCATCGTGGGATTTTCCGGACATCCAACCAGTTAGTAAAGCCTGCTGAACTTGGACACTGGACGCGGGTTGTCCTTTTCTATCACGAGTGAAGATGGCCCCAGGCCCACACACCGTTCACGATATCTGTTCCAGACACCGATCTCGATCTCTTGCGTAAAAAAACTCGAACTCGTCACGTTTCCAGACGCGCTCGAGGACGCGCAATGGAATACGGTGCGCCTCTTGCTGACATCAAGAGGCTGGTCGAACGATGGAGGGATGGATACGACTGGCGAAAACACGAAAAGGACTTCAACGACGAGCTGCCCATGTACACCACAGACATTGACGTCGACGATTTTGGGACGCTGAACATTCATTACGCGCACAAGAAGAGCACTGTGACAAACGCGACTCCCCTACCCTTCGTACGTATTGACTCTGGGTTTGTTGTCGGATGCCAGTTAAAAGGAGTACTTAGGGCCCGGAGGTTTCTTCGAAGCCAGAACGTTACTCCCTCTATTGATGCCTTCGTCGTCCGACCATCCCAGCTTCCATGTGGTGGCCCTCAGTTTACCTGGGTATGGATTTTCTGAGGCTCCTCGAAAGCAAGGCTTTGCAGTGAATAGTGTCGTGTTTGCCACCGGTGATCGCACTGTGATGGGATGCTTGGTCCGGATGTCTGGCGAGACCAAGTTCAAATTGACAACGATCCAAAGGGAAATCTGGTTTTTCACCAAAGTCATTTCTAGTATCGCTCTGTCGCTGTTCTGCCTTTCGCTCCTTCTTTACGGTGTCTGGCTTCACAAGAGTTACAAAGGATACGAGAACATTAGTGTTGTCATTGTCAACTCCATTGGATGTCTTACAGCATTCGTGCCTCAGGCGAGTATCCCTGTCACAAATGTTATGCTTCGTTACTCAAATACCTTTAACTGCAGGGTCTCCCTCTCTACTTTGCTCTTTCTTTGACTGTGATTGCACGTCTCATGGCCAAGAGAAGCGTCCTTGTCAAAATCTGGCGACGATCGAAATACTTCTGTTTTGTGCTCGGACAAAACCGGCACTCTGACTGCAGGAAAGATGGTGAGCGGCATTAGTGTACCTGTATGAATGGTTCCTAACATTGATTCAGGCCGTCGCGTCTGTCGCGTTCCTTGATACATCCGTAAAAGCCGACGAGGTCGAGCGACAAGTGGCGGGAGCACCAGATCCTAAGGCATATGCTGGTTTTGACGCCATTCACAAGGTCGCAAGGATTTGGAACGGCGCTCAGTTTGACGTTGCTACCGCTGATCGCCCAATTGCTGAGCGTGCTATCAAGGGAGATCCCACCGATACCTCCCTTCTTCGTTTTTCCGAGGCACTGTCGATTCCTAGTCTTGGCATCGATACACCCTCACTCTTGGACAGTTCCAAACGTCTGTTTGAAATTCCTTTCGATTCGAAGAACAAGTGGATGCTATCTGTCGTTGAGATCAATGGTACGGTCAACGGTGACATTAGCGAGAAGAAGGGCAATATCTGGATGTTCGCCAAGGGTACCCCGGATATCTTGTTCCGTTCCTGCAACACTGCCATGAAGTCGAACGGGTCCGTTGTTCCGTTCGACGAGACTGCGCGGGAACAGATCTAGGTACTACAGAGCGCATGGTCGAGCGAAGGTCAGCGTGTCTTTGTCATGTAAGTCCTTTTCTCGCGTGTCCGCGCGTTCGCTCAAGGATTGTTAGATGCCGAAAACCTCTTGATACGTTCAAGAGCGACATCCCCCCGAGCGACTTGGAAGGCATAATGTACAGTGAAATGCAAGACCTGACTTTGATCGGACTGGTGGGCATCCGTGATCCTCCCCGACCGGATGTTCCGTCTGCTATTGATGTGATCCGAAGAGCGGGTGTCAGGGTATTCATGGTCACCGGTGATTTCAAGTTGACTGCCGTTGCGATCGCACGTCAGGTACGCCGCCGCAGTCGTCTGTATCTCGAGCGATGTATTGACCCAGTGGCTGTCCGTACAGACTGTTACTCAACAACACATCGATACCATACCATCGACGACATTTGTGCGGGATCCTCCAAATACCCAGAGGGTATTCGCCCATCATTTATCAAGCCTTCCGAAGACGATCCGATCCGATCCCTTGTTCTGACTGGCGAAGATGTTGCCACTCTTGTCCCCGCTGATTGGAATGTAATTGTCGGAGTTTACACTGAGATTGTGTTTGCACGCACTACCCCTGATCAGAAGATGTCGATCGCGAACAACATAAAGGCTCGTGGTGACAACACGGTCGTAGTTACTGGTGACGGTGCTGGCGTTGAAGGCGTCTGACATCGGTGTTGCTATGGGAAGCGGGAGTGATGTCGCAAAGGAAGCTGGTGATCTTGGTCGACCTCTATCGCCATTACATTGTTTGCTTAACACTCACGACGACGTTTAGCTGCTCTCATCTTGCTTAACAATGACTTTACATCTATACCGGTGGCCATTGAAATGGGTCGTTTGGTGTTTGACAATCTGAAGAAAGTGACGCTCTATTTTATGCCAGTAAGTCACTGTCAAACCTGAGCCTAACTTTGCCTTATCTGTTTCCCCAAGGTCAGTTCATACACCCAATTTATAGCAGTGCTCGCCAACGTCATGTTGGGAATGCAGCTCGGCTTGAGTTCCACCTGCATTTCTATTTCTCGACCACAAACGACGTTGTCATGTCCATCTCTTTGATGTACGAGAAAGCGGAAGCCGACCTTATGTTGCGGAAGCCGAGGAATGCCAGGACTGATCGTCTCACAGACTGGCGGTTGTTCGTTCAAATTTACCTGGTAAGTAATGGGACATGTTTGAACAGCACGAGCACGGACTGACGGTGAATCAGTTCCTCGGGCTCATGGCTTGGCCGTGCTGTATGGCCATGTGGTTCGTGTGGATGGACGAGAATGGTCTCAGATTCTACCATGTCATACTGGTCTATAACAAGTAGCAAGACGGCTGGCAGGGCAAGTCGGCAGATGAGCCCACAAGTCTCGTCAACACCGGGCAATGTATCTAATAAGCCATTCCTTCCTCGGATTCCTGCCTGATCACTGACGCGGAATGGCTATGTGACGATGGTTCCACAGTACGGCAACCTCCTCGCGATCCGTAACAGGAGGGTCCCGCTCTTGCAGTCGAATCCGCTCTGGGGACCAAGGCAGAACTTGATTGTCCCCGTTGCGATGGTTGGTACCGCCTTGATCGCTGTCATCAACCTGTATGGGGGTGGGCTCCAGCAGGTCTTCACTTCGCCGATCCTTGGCAAGTTCTGGGGCCCGCCATTCGGTTTCGCGGTTGCGGTGTTGATCTTGGACGAACTCCGCAAGCTGATAGTCAGGACCTATCCCAAGGTATGAATCTGTACATGTGCGATCGTGCTCAGACATCATCTCACCGATTTTATTCATTTATTTAGCAGTCGATCACCGGATCGATCAACGTCGTTGGACAATGTCGCAGGCTATCTGTCGGATCGTTATAATCAGCTTGGAGATTTTTTTAGGGGGGACTGAGGATGGGGAGACCGTATTGAAGGTGATTGCGGATCCAGAGGCCACCGTGGATCGCGGCAGAGAGGAACATGACACGGCCTGCCACACAATGGATAAAGTTGAGCCGGTACATATTGGGTGATCTGTGTCGCTCGGCCGAATCCTCGTGATGGCGAGAGAGGATCATACCAACGTGGGTACCGCATGGCAGCGAATAAGTGCCGGTTGGTACCCCGAAAGGGCCCTTCTTGCCCGATTAACTTGTGGGAATCGTCCCCTTCCTTTCCCCTCCACCTCCATCTACGAGCAGGAAGCTCCCTCCTCCCCACTCGTTATTGCCCAAATCGCAACCAATCTATCTGGGGTCGCGCCTTCACATGCCACTAGCGCCTCTGTGACTCGGCCAACTCCCCCGATAGGGCTTAAGATTGGTAGCTGGTACCCTAAACGGTCTCGGATGGGCAGCGGTAGGGGTAGCGGAGCCCCCTGACGAGAGCTTTCGCAGGCTCGAAACCGCTACTAACCGCTCCCTTATCTACCCCTACTCGTACTGTAGATCGTACCCTCTAACGGCCGATCGCCCGACCCTAATCCTCGGAGAAGGGTGTCAGACGGACGAGCAAATAGACCCGACCGCCCGAGCATCCTCTTCTCGCACACAGACCTAGCTCTAGGGTCGCGTTTCGCGCTTCCCTAGACCACCCACAAGTGTATAGTTGCGTATAAACTTAATGGTTAAGACTATCGACGAGCAACGGAGGCCTTATCGTGAGTACGTGTGTGGCAGAGTGATCTCAAGAATTAACCTCACGCGGTGATCGATGATCCCCGAAAGATAACATCAGCAAACAGGTCAATGATGCCACAACGCCCACAACCACCAACGTGGTCAAAAGCCTATCTAAAAAGTAGATGTGAGCTCGGCCATCATGGCTCAATCATGCCATAATTCCGCGCTCGACGTCATCGTGGCGGGTTGCAATCGCAGATGGGCATAAGGGTCGTTGCAATACATATCAATGAACGAGTCTGCGTGATCAACTTGGTTCAACGGTCGGCGGTCGTAGATACCGTTGGCACCTTGTACAAGATGTGTCGGCTATGCACCCACAAGAACCCCTTACAATACCGAAGGAAGTTGAAAATCATAAGGCATAGGTTTTAGATTTCCCGAAGTGCTTTTTCTCCCTACGGTCTCTCCAATAACCCATACTCCCCATGACCCATACATTCTGAGCTGTCCCGACAAGGTATTGCGTTACTAGGAGCTGTACTTACATTCAATATTCCGTGGGAAATCGGACGTTGAAACATCTTGCACCGAGGCACTGCAACACAAGCAGAAGGCTACAAGAACGAGGATACTATCGTCTCTGCAGAGCAGCCGGCCAATCCAACTTTGCGCGCACCGTCGACGCATGCCTTGAAGGGTACGACGTTAATCCTACGAAAGCAATATTGCAGCTAACATGTTCTTAGACTCTGAGCGCACTCATTCCGAACTGGACCAGTTGCGTTTATCGATCATCGTGGCCATCCCGTCTTGCATCCGTCCACCATTGCATACCGTCGCGCGCAATGTCCATCGCTGAATCACTCGCTGCGGAGATCATACGCCAGAACCGCGCTCATCAACGAACTCAGGCTACAACAAGTCACATCGGACCCGCTCGCCAAACAGAAACTCGGCGAGCTCAAGAAGAATGCTGCTGTGATCGGAAAGGGAGATGTCGGGGGACCCGGATCTAAGCCCAACGATGGCAAGGATGGGAAGAAAAAGGACAGGTTGTTGCTCAAGATTGCCAAGGTTGGTCCTGCTTTACTACGTATTTACCTTTTCTCGAATTGATGTCTTAACCTACACGGCTCGTTTATCGTTTTTCCTCCCTTCTAGGGTACGCGGGACTATGGGCGAGTTGAGATGCTTCTGCCGGGAGCACATCGAGCGGATCGTCTAGGATTCGTATAGTGGGAGCTGCTTCGACACCCGTGTTCGAGCGCAAGGACGTGCTGACTGACAAGTATGGCGCGGACTCGAAGCTGATCTCCGACCTCATGGACCAGGAGAGATATGGCGGGTCGGAAAAGTGTATCGGAGGGATGATCCGGTCATGTCAAAGGGACGGATGTAAGAGCGGTACGTCCTGCTCCCGCCTATTGTTGGTGTTATCGGGCGCTGACTACCCACTTGTCAGGATTTGGACAACGTTGGTTAGCTCCTTCTTTCCGTGAACGCTTCATATTCGACACGGCAACACCGTCCATACATAGATGCCAGCCGCGGCCGTCATCCGCAACATGGATGTCCTCGACATCGTTACCGATTTCCTTGGTGTTTAATTCACTGCGCTTGAGAGTACCCTCGCCTACAAGACGAAGCTCACGAAGAAGGAACTTTGCAACGTTTTCTTTGGCCCCGACGGCGTTTCAGGCGGCAGAACGTGTTTTCAGTACGCTGGAACTGGCTGCGCATTCGTATACCAGTTCGAGCAACGATGTCTACACTGCCATTCGGGATGAGGTGTTTGACCTCACAGAGGCGCAACGACGCGCAAGCGGGTCGACTTAATCGAAAGCAATCTTGCAAGCAGTACGGTGGTTTGGACGCTACTAGCTTGTTCCCTGTCCAGTACGTTCTCAATTTCATTTAGTTTCTTTGGTACGCATCATTTTCGTAGGTCTGCGCCCTTTGCAATGGTGCCTGGGTTCAGGCGCGTTCACTCTTTGTGGGCACACGACGCTTGGTCCACCCTCTGCCCTCTCTGTCCTACGCTCGTAGGCAGGGGCCTAATGGGGGCAGAGAATTGCTCAGCAAAGACCAACGCGGCCCTGACAGACTCCGGGAACGTGCTAGCGCATATCCTTCCCCTCAGTCTGCCACGCCAACCAACGAACGCCATGGTGACACCTACTTCTCACCTGTCGTTCCCGACGCTTCACGACTATTGAAACCAAAGTCAGCCATGTAACCTCTTCCCGCGGCATCGCGTGAACGAGCGGAGCAAGCGCTTCCTGATCACCTCCAACAAATGTCTGACGAAACTACTTATTTGTTACGCCACGATTACGCCCCCTTGCACCACGATTACGCCAACCGCGGTTCTCTACCCATCTATGTGGCCGCGACAATGCAGTCACAGTACCCAAAATCTGTCAGCTATGGCGACTATCGTTCCATTGTGTACCTATCCAAGCCTTCTGAAACGTTCCGGCGCGTCCTCGATCCAAATATCGAACGAAAAAACATCAGGGCGATCCTGGTCGCGTGCTGGGTATGTTGCTGAATATTTTGGAAGGTGTACGTGTAATTTATCCATTTCGTTCCATCCGGGTCCTCGCATCCAGATCCTACGTAAAGACGCCAGGGTGCGCAGACCGCGGGAATCGCTTCATTGGATGAGATGCACGTTCTGATTCAGTCGCTGACTTGGTTTGTTATAGATGGCATGATCATATTCCTGCTGTGGGCTTGTTTACCAAGTTTGGAGGTGCGGGCGTTCCATGTTCTTTGTGTCGTGAGTGGATTCGATCACTCTTATGTCGTACGTGATCTGACTGTGTCGCCGCATCTAGCGCGATCATCGCTCAACTGGTGTAGGGAGCAATTTTGTGGGGGCGAAGAGAAGTATGATGATCGAGGTGGTTGGTAAGTGACGCGAAATGACTGCTTTTTTCTCGGCATCATACGCATTCTCCGCGTAAGTCAACTCACGCAGCCCTTCCATTCTCACTATGTTGATCGCACGAGACATCATACTAGGCGATGATTGAGCGTCGAATTTCCAAACGCTGGCCTAGTTTCGGACTGACCTGGTGATGACTTTCCCGCATACAGAACTCACGTTTTTCCTTCTTGGACATCTTCTCCTTGGCGTCCTTATCGGTTCTTCCCCAGACGGATTCTAGTCGGGTAAGGACCGCTCATGTTGCTCTTGATCCGCGTTTCCTCGTGCACAATGATCAGGTGACGTGCTAGGACTAACGCCAAATCGTTGTTAGGTGCATATAGCGATGTGGGCGTATTCCTGATCCTAATTGAGTGAGTCTAGCCCCCTTGACATGCCGGAATTTGATCACGACGTCTTTGCGACCACTTTCTCATCTCTTTCTCCCGCCGTCGCGTCTTTTTTTTCAAGTTCGCAGTCACGTATATTCACTATCCCCGTGTCTCGAACGCGATAGACTCACTGTCAGCACCCGCCTTCCTTCCGATGCGCTCGCTATGTGGATTCCCCCGCTCGCCCTCCTGAGACTCTTCATTACGAGATGGAGCCATTCACTGTTGTTCCCCATCTGTGAGTCTATTTTTTGTACCTGTCTGATGAATGTGACCTCCGAGCGAGAGCGTCGTAGACTTCCTCGCCATCCCGACATCGTCGCTGCCACCCAGCTCGATATTGACACGCTCCGACAGATCGGATAGTTGTTTGACACTGCAAAAGAGCGTGGATCCGTCGGTCATTATCGGTATGCGTTTTACACGTATTATGGTGCGTGTCGTGACCTCTTGGAGTAGATCCATCGGTGACTGATCGGTGATCAATAAATATTGGCGTGCTGTGCTCCGGAGGCCCACCTGGGCGGCGCTGCCTACGCAGTTTCCATTGTGCGTGATTTCGCGTACTTATCTCGCATTGTAACCCGTATCTGATAAAGTCTCAGGCTGTTCTTTGCGCCGGGTGCGACCGTCAACCCGTTTGCAAAAGAGGAAAATAATCCTGCGGTCTCATCTTCGGTTTTGGGCAAACATCATCTACTGGTTTCTCGTTCGGACAGAAGCCACCCGAGAGTCCGGCGACGACGGCGCCTGCGTCTATTCCCTTCCAATTTATGCAGCGGTCTCCGAACATTGTTCCCGCACATCACCATTCTCGTTTGATGCCCCACCTGCTTCTGTAGGTCCTTTCGGTCAGTCTGCGGCAGCCTGTGCTCCATCCATTCCCTGACTATCGGTTTCGCTGCCAAGACACGCACTCCTCGAGCGCGTATCCAAGGCCTAACTCGCAAGCAATTTGAATGCAAGTCACGGTCATTTTGATGACCTTGTTTGGCCTGCGAAACGTCAGAAAGACCCCTGTTGGAGACGCCGCATTGAGTGGGGTCTCGGATGGAGAGAAGAAACGCGTTTCCATAAGCGAAACGTTGGCAATGAGGAGTTCGTTGGCCTGTTGGGCCCGGGACAAGTGCGTCAGCCCGTTTCTCACCGTGCACGTGACGTTTGTCGTTCATAACATACTATTACTTACTTCTTCCTAGTTCAACCCGTGGTCTGGACACGTCCACCGCTGTTGAATATGTACATGCTTTGCGGATCGCAGCGAACATTGCCAGGGTGGCCACCGTCGTCTCGATCTATCAAGCGGGAGAATCGCTCTACGAAATGTTCGACAAGGTTTGCCTGATTTACGAAGGTCGGATGGTCTACTTTGGTCCGGCAAACCAGGCGAGGCAGTACTTCATTAACATGGGATACGAACCGGCAAACCGGTAGACCACATCCGACTTTTTGGTTGCTATGACGGATCCGAACGGCCGTCAGCCGGGAGGGTATGCAAGGTGTTCCCTCCACGGCGGAAGAGTTCGAGGAACATTACCACAAATCGACAATTATGAGGGCAAACCTGGAAGACATGGCGTCTTTTCGAGAGCAATACGTTGGGAAGGAGCACCTCATTTCTGCATACAAGGAAAGCGCAAAAGCTGAGCACGCGAGACATTTGCAGGAGAAGGGCCCGTATATCCCTATGCAAATCCGGAGCGTGATTGGGCCGGAGAGTTCAGATTCAGGCCAGTGCTATTTCAGTTCCCGTCATAAATGCATGGTGAGGGTCGTTATTCGAGGCCATTTGGGGCTTTTGGGGCTTTTTGGCTAATAATCCTCCAGCGTATTTATCCTGCAGGCCATTATCCTTGGGACGACGTTCCTTCAATTGTCGACCAATACCACGGCATTTTATTCTCGTGGCGGAATCCTATTCTTGTGAGTCTCTACCCATACTCTCATTTTCGTCATCTGATTATACGCGCAGCGCCGTATTCCTGCCTGCGCTCTTTTCTATGTCAGAGATACCCTCCCTTTTCGCCTTGCGGCCGATCGTTCAGCGACACCACAAGGCGGCCATGTACCACCCGTTCGTCGAAGCAATCGCACTAACCTTAGTCGATATGCCTGTCACGTTCATCATCATATTGTTGTATTGCATCGTCCTATACTTCTTGGTCGGCCTTCAACGCACTGCGGGACAATTCTTGTGCGTAATTCCAATTTCCCCTGTTCCTATACTCATCTTGGATTTCCGCAATAGCACATTCTTCCTGTTCGAGTTTGTCACTGCGCTCCTAGGTAAAGCCATGTTTCGCAGTCTAGTGACAGCGTTCAAGTCAGAGGCACCAGCTCAAGCATTCGCTGGGATACTGATACTGGTCATGTCGCTATACAGTCAGTGTTTCATCCTCGCTGGCATGGTCAAAGTATGCTTATATGTACCCAAAACAGCCATGATCGGCGCTCTGCGGTGGATCACATACATCAACGTAAGTTCCGCATTTTCCCTCGCATACATTTAGGCTCAAGTCAGAGTACTACTAGCCAATCAGATATTCGTTTGAATCCCTTATAGTGAACGAGTTCCACACGGTCAACGGGCTTTGCGGAAACCTCGTTCCGAGCGGTCCGTCGTACGGCGGCTCATAGCCTGACAGCAACAAGACGTGCACGACAGTGGGCTCTGAGCCAGGGAATCCGTACGTCGACGGGAATAGCTTCGTGCCTCTCTCTTTCGGATATTTGTACAGCCATATATGGAGGGTAAGGACACTGTTTAATTATGATCCTCCTCGCTGACCCTGCATCGTATCAGAATTTTGGCATTGTGTTTGCCTTTGGTGTCTTCTTCATATTTCTACTCCTCATCTTTATCGAGTTCAACACCACTTTGGCCGGTACGACGTCCGTCACGCTGTTCAAGCGAAGTTCGAAGGTCTCTGCCGTTCAGGGCGAAGCATCCCCTCATACAACTTCGGACGAAGAGAAAGCGCGGGTTCCGAGCTCGACGAACTCGGTTGTGGATGTCGCAAAGGAGAACAAGGAGGAAGCCCACGAAGCGATGGAGTAGCAACCCAGGATGAGGAACACGTTTACCTGGCAGCACGTGAATCATGAGGTCGCGCGGGCCGGCGACTACTCAACGACATCTCTGGCTATGTCGCTCCGGGAAAGTTGACGGCGCTGATGGGCGAATCCGGCGCCGGAAAGGTGTGTAGCGTGCAACTCGGCATTTCTTGCGTCTGTTGGAGGCTATTGGAGGCTAACACTTCTTTTACTCTTTGTGGTGCAGACAACGTTGTTGAACGTGCTAGCAGAGCGGACCGAGATGGGCGTCGTCTTGGGGACCCGTCTCGTGAACGGACTGAATCGTCTTGGATTGTTCAACTTCGCCGGAACACCCACTGCGACGACAGGTTTCGCTTTTGGACCTTCAACTATTTCAACGGCATTCAGCTTTGGCGCTACGTCCAGCGGAACAACGGCCGCAGATGTGTCCAGCAAGCCTTTCGCATTTGGGATAACTCCATCGACTCGACCTGTCACACCCCAGCAAAGCACCCGAGAGACCAACGCTCAACTTCACGTTCAACGTGCCGAGTCCATCCGCGTTTTTTTGCTCAGAGCCCTGCTACGATCACGCCTCCTTTCAGTTTTGGTGCGCCGTGTGCGAATGTCAACCCGTTTGCAAAAGAGGAAAAGAAAGAGACCAAGCCTGCAGTCTCGTTTGCTGGTTTCGGGCAAAAATGATCTACCGGCTTCTCGTTCGGACAGAAGCCACCCGAGAGTGCGCCTACGTCCACTCCTTTCCAAGGTAAATGGTGTGTTGCCAGTCGTCCCGAACGACAGTGTAGTGTTGCCAGTGGCAGGGGAAGCAGGCTGACTGCCTGTCCCAAATCCGAATGGACTAGCTGCTGTTTGCGTCGTGGTGGGCGTTTCAAAGGTGAACGATCCGGGACGATTAAACGTTGAGGGACTGGGTGGAGCAGAGGCTGCCGAAGATTGACCGAAAGGACCTGCAGAAGCAGGTGGAGCAACGTTTGCATTCGCCGTCGTATTCAAAGCCCCCTGCGCAAGAAGGTTTGGAACCGGGAGGAGTCTAAACTTGCACACTTCGCCTAACGATGCTTTCGCAACCTGTTCGTGGCTTTTCCTCCATGACTTGGCCCTTTACGGTACTGATTACTAGTAGCGCAGAATCGTCGCTAGAACTAGTTCTAAACAAAACGCTATCTCCGGGATCCTCCAACCCTCCGAGTCATGCATCACAAGTCCCTCTACCCCCCTCCGCCCAAGTCACCCTCACAAAACTTGCACAATGTCCTGTTCGCTCGTCCAGAGCAGGCTGTCTGGCCCGACTACCCTCTACATATCAACGCCATCACGGGTGCCACCCGCTCTTTCCGCGAGTTCATAGAGATCGTTCGTGATGGAGCCACGGCCATGGCCACCGACGTTGAGCTCGGCGGGCTCGGAATGAGTGCAGCCAACAATGAGCTCCTCGGCGTGCTCTGCGAGAACTGCGTGGTGATTTCCTCTCCTTTCGTGCGCACATGCCACCCCGTTGACCTCTCTTCTTCTTCTAGGACTGCATAGCTCTCCACTCTGTGCTCGTCATGACCGTCCCATTTGTCATGTACTCTTCCTACTCCACCCCTTTCGAGTTCCAGCACACCTTCAAGCTCGCAACTCCGACGCGCTTATTTGTCACCCCAACGCTCCTCCATCTGACGCTCACTTCTGGTCTTCAAAACGATCGTATATAGTACATCATAGAAGGAGATTCCCAGGGTCATACGAGCTATGCTGATCTCGTCGCGAGGGCGAGAATTAACAAGATGCCGCGGTTACCTGTGCAGCCAGCCGAACACGATACCCTCGCTCACCTAGCGTTCTCCAGTGGAACGACCGGTCTACCCAAAGGTACGTCGTCCTCGTGCACGTACTTAGCTCCTCCGGGAGTACTGACGTCGATCTGTCAGCTATCATGATTTCGCATGGAAATCTTATCGATTCCATCCGTCAGGTCTTTGTCACGGCAGCCGAGGTTAAAACCGTGCGCGTTTCCATCTCGTCCATCATGCTTTGCTTGCTCAACGAGAGTCCTATAAAAGCCTCCCGCGTGGAATGGCCCGGGTGGTTTGAACGTCATTTTCTGCGTCCTACCAATTCACCACGCCTACGGTCTACACGTCTCCACGTTCCAATGCTTCTTTTCCCCGACAACTCTTGTCATCCTGTCGGAATGGAATGCCGAAGCGTATTTTGAAAACATCCCCAAGTGAGTTCCGCTCTTTGAGTGTTCGGATCCTCGTGGTGACGTGACATCTTCACTGTTCAAGGTACCGAGTCACAACCATCACTCTCGTCCCATCTCTGGTCCACCAAATCGTACATCATCCCAAGTTTCCGACTGCTGATTTCAGCACTGTTCAAATCCTAGCGTCTGGAGCCGCCAATCTTCCTGTTTCACTTGCTGAGCAACTGTGATGCCTGGCGTCGAAGCCCGCATCGTGCGCGAAGACGGTGATTTGGCGAACGTGAACGAACCGGGGGAGCTGTACGTCCGATCTGACGGTGTCGCGCTCGGTTACTGGAAGAATCAGAAGGCGACGGACGAAACGTTCAAGGACGAGTGGCTCCGTACGGGCGATCGGATGCGTATAGACGCGGACGGCGTCGTCTAGTGCGTCTACTTGTCGCTGAAGTCACATAAGGTTGGACTGACGTCTCATGTTATTAGCTTTGAAGATCGAGCCAAGGTGAGATTCGCGGGTCAACGGGATCCTGTCCGTGCTGGGACAACCGATCTGACCTCTCTAAACAACAGGACACGCTCAAGATCTCGGGCATGCAAGTGTCTCCAAAGGAGATCGAGCAGACGCTCCTCCAACATCCGGACGGGCTCATTATCGACGTGACAGTTGCCGGCGTTAGCGGCGGGGATCGCTGTTCACGATGGGGTCTGCACCACATCCGGCAGATGGCAGGCGGATGAAAGGGCTACGACGCGGTGTGAGACGGGGATAGCGATCGCGAACATGACGTGGTGGCCAATATAGACGACGATTGTCGGCTTCATCGAGGACAGCGCGTTGCGACTGCCACGCGCCCTCGTTCCGCCGAGAGCGCACGACGGTCGCAACGCGTTGTCACCTCGCTCCCTCATCTTTTCTCTCTTTGTCGACTCCCCTACTCCTACTCTCTTGCTCTCCCTCGTCCACTGGTACACAGAAGTCATGACGGTACAACGGCGTGCCTCCCCGACGTCACGATGTGATGACGACGACGAGACGACGAGGACAAGGACAACGAGGACGATGGATGCGAGGACGTGACAACAGACAAGGACGAAGACCACGCCCCTATCCCCGCCACCATCCTCGTCTCCAACTCCCCATCCCTGTCCCCATCCCCGTTCACCCTGTCCTCTTGCCCCAGCGCGACAACGACGACAAGACGACACTGTCGTCGTGCTTACCCCCGCCACGATCCTCATCCCCAACTCCCCATCCCCATCCCCATCCCTGTCCTCCCCCTGTCCTCTCGTCCCAGCGTGCGGAAACGACCACACAATGTGCAGTAGCTCCTGCACGCCGTCCCCGTTGCTGTTCGCCGATGTCGACCTCACCTCTGCCACCATCCTCATCCCTGGTCCCCGTCCGCGTTCTCCCTCCCGTCTCGCCATAGCATCTCGTCGTCATCGCCGTCAGGCTTACCCTGCCGTTGCCCTCGTCAGTATGCAGGAACGTCTGCACAACGCAGATAATCATGCGCGTTGTGCAGTCATTCCTGCACGCAGCCGTAATTTTATCCGCCCACTCGTCGGTTTCATACCCGCACCCGTGCCACTGTACATGACCTACTTACCGTTCTTTTTTTTCCCCTACGCGCGCGCACCTGCCGGCCTCTTTCGACCTTGGCGAAGATTCCCAGCGGGAATTCTCGAAACACTGCCACCCGTCACCGCGACTCGGTCACGGCCGGGCGGACCTCCAAAATCGGTCGACCCTCTCGCATGGCGGTGCTGCTGTATCGAGCCGCGAGCGAACGCGTGCATCTATGCCTCGCGAAATCGTGACAGTCCAGCTTGGACAATGCAGAAACCAAAGTGCGTTCCCCGTCTGTCCCTATCGTGTCGCCCAAGAAAACCAAAATTGACGGATTATGACGATGATCCAGTGGGAGCCATGTACTAGCAACGACTCTGCGCCGAACACGGGATCAACAAGGAGGGTATCCCCGAAGACTGGGCGACGAGGGCGGAGATCGCAAAGAGGTGTTCTTCTACCAGGCCGATGACGAACGCTACGTTCCGCGCGCCATTCTCGTCGATCTCGATCTAGCCTCGGGTGCGCATGTCGTCGTGATTTTCTTTTCTAAGTCTTTGGTGGCCTTGACGGACAAGTGCAGGTGATCAACAACATACTGAGTTCTCCGTGAAGGGAACTTGTATAACCCGGAGAACATATTCATGTCCCAGGACGGCGGAGGCACGGGGAACCATTGGGCGCACGGGTACGCATCTGGAAGAGACTGTGCGAGGAAGTGATGGAGATGATAGACAGGGAAGCAGAAGGAAGCGATTCGCTCAAGGTACGCAGTGCATCGACCGCTTTTTTCTGGTCTCGCCAAAGACTTGCATCTACATAGGGATTCATGTTCATGCACTCCATCGCCAGCAGGACGGGTTCCGGATTCAGCTCGTTCGTACTCGAGCGGCTCAACGACAAGTTACCCAAAAGCTCATACAGACGTATCCTGTCTTTCCCAACGCACAAGAGGGCAACGTCGTCGTACAGACGCCCACGTTCGATCAAACGAATCAACTTGTGAGTGCAACTCCTTTTTCCTCTTCGTCCAACTTGGATCGACTGACTCCGCTGTCTCGTGCAAGGTGTCGACGGTGATGGCTGCTAGCATGCAGACGCTGCGTTACCCCGGTTACATGAACAACAACCTCGTCGGGATCATCGCGTCCCTCATTCCGACTTCTGGATGCCACTTTTTGATGTTGTACACCTCGTTCACGAGCGACCAAATTGACAAAGTCAGTCGAACGTTTTAGGACTGTAGCATATTCACCGCGTCCTGATTCACAATAGGCGAAACTTCTGGACGTCATGCGCCGTCTGCTGCAACCGAGAAACCGCATGGTGTTGACGACATCGAGCAAGACCGTGTGTTACATCTCCATCCTCAATATCATCCAAAGAGACGTAGACCCGACTGACGTGAGACGGTGACCCCCTGCTCTCTGCGTCTGTTGATGGCACTGACCCGTATCTTGTCGCGTCGTTGTCGTCGTGTGACAGGTACACCAATCGCTGCTCCGCATATGATGCGAACGCCAGTTGGCCACTTTCATTCCGTGGGGGCCTGCGTCAATACAGATGGCGCGTCGGTCGCCGTACGTGACGACGAACCATCAGGTGAGCGGGCTGATGTTCGCCAACCACACGAGCATAGTTTCCGTACGTCTCCCTGCTCTTGCATATCTCTCCATATATCAGCGCCTACTCAGGCGATTCCCGCCATCGGATCGACACAGTTCACGAGCCCGAGAACCTCAGAACCCCAGAACCAGTTTGTGGGCCCGGCTCTGACGTGGCGTCTGGATAGGATGGAGTACATCACGATCATCAGATTTACGCAACCGTCTCCAAACGTTGCTCCACCTGCTTCTGCAGGTCCTTTCGTTCAATCTTCGGTAGCCTCTGCTCCACCCAGTCCCTCAACGTTTAATCGTCCCGGATCGTTCACCTTTGGAACACCCACCACGACGCAACCAGCAGCCAGTCCATTCGGATTTGGGACAGGCAGTCAGCCTGCTTCCCCTGCCACTGGCAACACTACACTGTCGTCCGGGACGACTGGCAACACAGCATTTACCTTTGGTGGAGGGACAACTGCGGCTGCTGCTCCTGCCGTTGGTTTTGGTGCGACTGCTGCTGCTCCAGCGGCGGGATCGCTGTTCACGATGGGGTCTGCACCACATCTGGCAGATGGCAGGCGGATGAAAGGGCTTCCACGACGCGGTGTGAGACGGGGATAGCGATCGCGAACATGGCGTGGTGGCCAGTGTAGACGACGATTGTCGGCTTCATCGAGGACAGCGCGTTGCGACTGCCACGCGCCCTCGTTCCGCCGAGAGCGCACGACGGTCGCAACGCGTTGTCACCTCGCTCCCTCATTTTTTCTCTCTTTGTCGACTCCCCTACTCCTACTCTCTTGCTCTCCCTCGCCCACTGGTACACAGAAGTCATGACGGTACAACGGCGTGCCTCCCCGACGTCACGATGTGATGACGACGACGAGACGACGAGGACAAGGACAACGAGGACGATGGATGCGAGGACGCGACAACAGACAAGGACGAAGACCACGCCCATACCCCCGCCACCATCCTCGTCTCCAACTCCCCATCCCTGTCCCCATCCCCGTTCACCCTGTCCTCTTGCCCCAGCGCGACAACGACGACAAGACGACACTGTCGTCGTGCTTACCCCCGCCATGATCCTCATCCCCAACTCCCCATCCCCATCCCTGTCCTCCCCCTGTCCTCTCGTCCCAGCGTGCGGAAACGACCACACAATGTGCAGTAGCTCCTGCACGCCGTCCCCGTTGCTGTTCGCCGATGTCGACCTCACCTCTGCCACCATCCTCATCTCTGGTCCCCGTCCGCGTTCTCCCTCCCGTCTCGCCATAGCATCTCGTCGTCATCGCCGTCAGGCTTACCCTGCCGTTGCCCTCGTCAGTATGCAGGAACGTCTGCACAACGCAGATAATCATGCGCGTTGTGCAGTCATTCCTGCACGCAGCCGTAATTTTATCCGCCCACTCGTCGGTTTCATACCCGCACCCGTGCCACTGTACGTGACCTACTTACCGTTCTTTTTTTTCCCCTACGCGCGCGCACCTCGGGCCCGGCCTCTTTCGACCTTAGCGAAAATCCCCGGCGAAAATTCCCGCCTCGAAACACTGCCACTCGTCACCGCGACTCGGTCACGGCCGGGCGGACCTCCAAAATCGGTCGACCCTCTCGCATGGCGGTGCTGCTGTATCGAGCCGCGAGCGAACGCGTGCATCTATGCCTCGCGAAATCGTGACAGTCCAGCTTGGACAATGCAGAAACCAAAGTGCGTTCCCCGTCTGTCCCTATCGTGTCGCCCAAGAAAACCAAAATTGACGGATTATGACGATGATCCAGTGGGAGCCATGTACTAGCAACGACTCTGCGCCGAACACGGGATCAACAAGGAGGGTATCCCCGAAGACTGGGCGACGAGGGCGGAGATCGCAAAGAGGTGTTCTTCTACCAGGCCGATGACGAACGCTACGTTCCGCGCGCCATTCTCGTCGATCTCGATCTAGCCTCGGGTGCGCATGTCGTCGTGATTTTCTTTTCTAAGTCTTTGGTGGCCTTGACGGACAAGTGCAGGTGATCAACAACATACTGAGTTCTCCGTGAAGGGAACTTGTATAACCCGGAGAACATATTCATGTCCCAGGACGGCGGAGGCACGGGGAACCATTGGGCGCACGGGTACGCATCTGGAAGAGACTGTGCGAGGAAGTGATGGAGATGATAGACAGGGAAGCAGAAGGAAGCGATTCGCTCAAGGTACGCAGTGCATCGACCGCTTTTTTCTGGTCTCGCCAAAGACTTGCATCTACATAGGGATTCATGTTCATGCACTCCATCGCCAGCAGGACGGGTTCCGGATTCAGCTCGTTCGTACTCGAGCGGCTCAACGACAAGTTACCCAAAAGCTCATACAGACGTATCCTGTCTTTCCCAACGCACAAGAGGGCAACGTCGTCGTACAGACGCCCACGTTCGATCAAACGAATCAACTTGTGAGTGCAACTCCTTTTTCCTCTTCGTCCAACTTGGATCGACTGACTCCGCTGTCTCGTGCAAGGTGTCGACGGTGATGGCTGCTAGCATGCAGACGCTGCGTTACCCCGGTTACATGAACAACAACCTCGTCGGGATCATCGCGTCCCTCATTCCGACTTCTGGATGCCACTTTTTGATGTTGTACACCTCGTTCACGAGCGACCAAATTGACAAAGTCAGTCGAACGTTTTAGGACTGTAGCATATTCACCGCGTCCTGATTCACAATAGGCGAAACTTCTGGACGTCATGTGCCGTCTGCTGCAACCGAGAAACCGCATGGTGTTGACGACATCGAGCAAGACCGTGTGTTACATCTCCATCCTCAATATCATCCAAAGAGACGTAGACCCGACTGACGTGAGACGGTGACCCCCTGCTCTCTGCGTCTGTTGATGGCACTGACCCTTATCTTGTCGCGTCGTTGTCGTCGTGTGACAGGTACACCAATCGCTGCTCCGCATATGATGCGAACGCCAGTTGGCCACTTTCATTCCGTGGGGGCCTGCGTCAATACAGATGGCGCGTCGGTCGCCGTACGTGACGACGAACCATCAGGTGAGCGGGCTGATGTTCGCCAACCACACGAGCATAGTTTCCGTACGTCTCCCTACTCTTGCATATCTCTCCATATTCCAGCGCTTACTCAGGCCATCCCCGCCATCGGATCGACACAGTTCACGAGCCCGAGAACCTCAGAACCCCAGAACCAGTTTGTCGGCCTGGCTCTGACGTGGCATCTGGATAGAATGGAGTACATCACGATCATCAGTATGATGATCACCAAAACCGTTCGGGACTTTGTTATTGGTCTCTTGTTTAGAATCGTCGTCAGCTGTGAGTTCAAGCTTACTCATGTTCGGCACGACTCAACAATTCATAATGCCTTTCAGGTTTCTTCTTTGTCGTTCAAAACTCACTATGCTACACGGCCCACACCACCACTGTCTCCACCGTCCGGCGGCCCACCCCGCCTACATCCGCGAGGTCTCCAAACAGACGTGCATCATTAACTGTAAGTTTCCTCTTTTTCGCCACCATCGCGGACCTCGAGGAAACGTTCCGGTCGTTTGTCGACGACCTGACGTTCTGTGCGCATCATGTCCACTTCGTCGTTGTCGATTTCTTTCTCATGGCTGGACTTCTCAGCTGCCGAAGCGTTGCAAAGCGCTGGCGCGTGTGGGCGTAGTGGAGCAGTCGTATGTGGGGCTCTCTGAGACGTTGGAATGGAATGTGAGTATTCGCAGACGATGCCCCCGTTGCGTTGTTTGCTTGTCATCTATTGTATGATTTGAGGACCTGCGGTGCTGACGACGCACGTGTGTGTGTGGCTGATAGGGATGAAGAGTGCGTATCTGCTACACGCGTGGTTTAGGGCACTGTGTAGAAAAGGAGTTACGGCCGTGGGTGAGTCGCACGTGTTGCTCGTTGATTGGTAGTATCTCACGCGCAAGCGGGACCGTCCTGCAGCGGTACTTGACCATCAAAAAGCAGATATCTACAGTTGAAAGATGCGGGAGAGCAGATCATTTCGGGCGGTATGCCTTTTTTCCATTCTTAATTTCCGTCATTGTCGGTCGCTGATCGTGCTCGATGCTGCCCGTTCTCCAACTTTGTAGACGTGTCCGCCGATCCTCTGCAGACGCTCCTCAAAGTGTTCGGGTCCTATGACACCCTCGACCCACTCTTCCCTGAACGAAGGCACCGTTCTTTGGGAGTGTGACGACCCGCCAACGGGCTGTATATAATACCATCCGGCGTCATCCACGTGTCGTACGAGTTTGCCGAGCACACACGAGCACATGCCCATCATCGAGGAGATCCGAGAGCGTGGTCTCGGGGACGTGGTGGGCGAGCTGGCCGGGCTCCCGCGGAACGCACGGGTCGTGGTCAGGCATGACATCGTGGTCTGTTGTCTCTCGGGGGAGAGTCTGAGGCAGCTCGAGGAGGAGCATGCGCATCTGGCATGGCTGTTCATGATGTTCAAGGTTCAAAGTACGTGCGTTCGGGAATGGTTGAAGATCGAAAATGTTGATTATTTTTGGGATCTAGCTGCTGCTCCGTCAGTCCATGGTGCAGTTTACCTTGGTCAACACGAAGGATTTTGATGTGATTGCCCATGATTACCACTGTATTGGAAGTGCTCAATAGCAAGGTGTACCTGTGCATGTATTTTAGTGGTAGGAAATATATTACATCAGACCTAAATAGATTGATTTTGATGCCAATTTGGGTGACAATGGTGAAATTTTCAGTGCCGGGCCTGAAGTCATCAATCTATGTGAAAGACAATATCATGTTCTTCACAGTGGGACAGAGAATATCATGACTAACACTCTAAGGAAAGTAAATACTATAAAGCCAGTAAAGTGATATAGATTTGTCTATTAGGGACCATATTGCTATGAACATTATAAGGACTTTGAATTCTATGATGGAAAGATACTATGCTCTGGCAACCCAATAGCATTATTGCATGGATTTTGACTAATATATATAGATATTACAATGAGATAATAATACTGGACAGCCACTGTCAGATTGTATGCCATCATCCTCATTACCTGTACAGCTTTATCTGGCAGAAAAATATTGCAGGCCTTTAACATTCTCTGATCATTTAGTAGACAGTCAGACACCTATTTACCAACTAATAGGCATCCTTAAATGCATAGATAATGAGTTGTGACCCATTTCAATTGTCTATCTCATGTCAACTTATCTATACATGTTTGCAAGTTTCTTGTGTAAATATCATGACCTCTCCATTTTCATAATGAAAGATAATGGATTGTACTCAATTTCAATTGTCTATCTCATGTTGACTTATTTATACATGTCTAAATGTTTCCCCTGGGCATATCCATTTCCATAATTTGAAGGAAAGTAAATACCTTGAAGCCAGCAAAGTAATATAAATTTATCCATTAGATCCCATATTGCTATGAGCATTATGAGGACTTGAAATCTTGATGCTGCAAAGACAAACTCTGGCAATCCAGTAACACAATATGGGCACTATAGCTGTGTTCATGTCATTTTACATCTATCTTCCAGCTATTGTCTTACACATATCATTATTGAGTGGAACCTTGATTGATATGTAGATATGATGGTCAAATTATAATGCTAGACAGCCACTGACAGATGGATGCCAACACCCTCATTACCTGTATTACTTGATCTGCCAGATGCAATTATGGTAGACCTCTGACATTCTCTGGTCAAGTTATGGGCAGTTGGATGCATATTTGCCAACTAATAGGCATTCTTGGATGCAAATTGTAATTCATTTCAATTGTAATTGTTTAACTCATGCCAACTTATTTATATATGTTTGCAAGATTCTTCTGGAAATATCATGACCTCCCCGTTTTCATGATAAGATAAGTTATCTAATAGATGCCATATAATATGCTCTGAGCATTATAAAGACTTAATTATAATATTCTCCAATCAATTCATAGGCAGTCAGACAACTAATAGGTAATTTTGGGTGCAGAGTACTAATGGATTGTAATCCATATCAATTGTATATCTCATGCCAACTTATTTATGTATGTTTGCAAGTTTCTCCTGGGAATATCATGACCTCCCATTTTTGTGATCATTGCTGCAAGGATTGTAAGGAATTGAAATATTTGTGTTGAAAAGATAAACTCTGGCAATCCAGTAAAATAATGAGAGAAAAATGATTATGATCATATCATTTCACATCTGTCTTGTAACTATATTATCTGACACATACCATTATTGCATGAATATTGACTAATATGAAGATATGATGGTCAAAAGATATTGATATACAGCCACTGACAAAAACATCCCAACACTCTTATTACCTGTATTGCATTATTACCCAAAGACAATTATGATGGGCCTCTGCCATTGTCTGATCAAGTAACAAGCAGTTAGATACCTTTTTGTCAATGATCAGGCATCTTTGAGTGCAGAGTAATAACAGATTATAATCCATTTCAATTGTCTATCTCATGCCAACTTATTTATGTATGTTTGCAAGTTTCTCCTGGGAATATCATGACCTCCCCATTTTCATGATCATATTGCTGCAAGGATTGTAAGGACTTGAAATATTTGTGTTAGAAAGATAAACTATGGCAATCTGGTAAAATAATGAGAGCAATATGATTATGATCATATCATTTCACATCTGTTTTATAACTATATTATCTGACACATACCATTATTGCATGAATATTGACTAATATGAAGATATGATGGTCAAAAGATAATGATATGCAGCCACTGACAAAAACATCCCAACACCCTCATTACCTGTAATGCTTTATCAGCCATAGACAATTATGATGGATCTCTGACAATGTCTGATCAAGTAACAAGCAATCAGATACCTCTTTGTCAATGATCAGGCATCTTTGAGTGCAGAGTAATAACAGACTATAATCTATTTCAATTGTCTATCTTGTGCCAACTTATTTATGTATGTTTGCAAGTTTCTCCTGGGAATATCATGACCTCCCCATTTTCGTGATGACCACGTCTTTGGCTCCTTGGGTGAAACCTCAGACACTGCTAGAGATCCGAACTCTTGCGGTCTTCAAGCGTGGCGACCTGTATATGCGAACCGTGCTCAAAGGGTTCACGAAGTACTTCGCACAACTCAGACCTACGGTGGAACAACTTTTCGATGTCATTACCTGCAGTTACGAAGGGGGAGAGCTCAGCCACGACCAAGTCAAGAAAATTCTACTGGATGCATTTTTTTCCGTGGAGGAGCCCTCCTTAGAAAATACGGAACTATGTAGATCTGGGACGAA
>JBBPQC010000158.1:0-34478 GCA_038092295.1 Leccinum arenicola | reverse complement strand
CCTCAAGGGAGCACGATACTATATTACGTTTATAGATGACTGTACTCGACGTTGTACAGTAAAATTCATGAAAACAAAAGAGGAAGTGACTGCGAAAGTGCAGGAATACCTCACCTATGTGGAAACGCGTACAGGCGTTCGGCCGAAACGTCTACGGGCCGATAATGGGACCGAATATACTAACCAGAGCTTGAAGGCATGGCTGGACGAGCGAGGCATTGAAGCCGAATTTACGGCGCCCTACTCACCTGCACAAAATGGTGTCGCCGAGCGATTTAATCGCACTCTGGTCGAACTCTCGCGCGCTATGATTTTTGCACGCAATCTCCCCAAATTCCTTTGGCCCGATGCGGTCGCGCACGCTGCTTATATACGCAACCGGTCCTATACGCGTGCGCTCGAGGGATCAACCCCAGAACAACTCTGGACGGGCCATAGACCAGACGTCTCCCATCTCCGTGAGTTCGGATCGGACGTTTGGATTCTGATCGAGCCACGTGACCAGGGAAAACTCGATCCCCGAAGCCACAAATGCTCATTTGTGGGCTATCTCGATGGAGTGAAAGCGGTAAAGTACTATGACTCACGTTCACGCATCGTAAAGGTATCCCACAACTTCCGTTTTCCTACCCTAACAGACGACGCTTGCCCCGCGCCCGCTGTGCAGCGCGAGGGGGAGTGCGTTGATGGCGAGCAGATTCCCGCGGATAAGATTCCCGCGCCACACACAGCCGCAGACGCAAGCGGCCCGAGTACCTGCTCAGAAAAACGAAAGGAAAACGAGAGCGAAGCACCACTGAGGCGCTCCACTCGACCAAAAGTGACGCACGACTACAGTAAACTAAACGACCCCCTTGCTGAGCTCGAGGGGATCTCACCGGACATCATCCACCTGAGCGACCACGAAGCAGAGCACGTGTCGCCGGCAGATGCCGTGTATCTCGCGTTCACCGAAACGAATATCACTCGCGGAGATCCAAAATCGCTCAAGGAAGCGAAGGAATCCCCCGAATGGCCCGAATGGGAGAAGGCCATCGAAACCGAGCTAAAACAGCTCCGCGAGATGGGGACATGGGAATTAGTCACGCCGCCTGAGGGGCGGAAGCCCATAATGAATAAATGGGTATTCGTGAAAAAGCTCAGAAAGAACGGTGAGCTACTTAAGTACAAAGCACGCCTAGTCGCGAGGGGATTCAAACAACAACCCGGAATGGACTACAATGAGACGTTCTCACCCGTCGTCCGACTCGAGACGATCCGAGCAATTATTGCGCTCGCGATCAAAAATGACTGGGAAATCCAGCAAATGGACGTAAAGGGGGCATACCTAAATGGCACGCTAAAAGAGGACATATACATGAGCCAACCGGAGGGATATGACGACGCCACACGACGCCTATGTCATTTAATTAAAACTCTATATGGGCTAAAGCAGTCCGGCCATGCATGGAACGAAACGCTCAATGAGCGACTCCAGCGCAAAGGATTCACGCGTCTTAATTCTGACCCATGCGTCTATGTTCAGCATGCTAATGGTAATGTCGAGATCATCACAGTTTGGGTCGACGACCTCCTACTATTCACTAACATGAGCACACTCATGGAGACGCTCAAAGCCGAACTCAAAACGCTCTTCGACATCACTGATATGGGTGATCCGTCTAAAATTGTCGGAATCGAAATCGATCGCGACCGTCCAAAAGGGACAATAAAGATCGCACAAACGCAATACATTGAGTCTATTCTACAAAAATGGCACATGGAAAATGCCAACACCGTCGGGATGCCACTCGATCCACACACGAGACTCGAGCCATCCCAGACAGACGGAACCAGTGAGCAAGGCTCATACGCCTCACTGATTGGGTCGCTAATGTACGTCGCAATCGCGACAGACCGCCAATACCACCAGCGCTCAAAATACTTTGATTTGCGCTGCCATTTCATCCGAGAAAAAGTCGAGCGCAAGATCATTGATCTACGCTACTGTCCGACCACCCAAATGACTGCGGATATTTTTACAAAGGCGTTGCCGAAGCCGAAACACGCTCAACATGTCACGGAGCTCGGCATAGGCTCGGCTTGAGGGGGAGTGTTGGATGCACTGACCCGTCCATGTAACAAGCCGACATGCCGCAGGACAAATTAGTACTAGCGTATATATAAGATGGCATCGGAGTATGAAATCAATCCGTTCCTGACCCGCAACCACCAGCTGCCAGGTACACCGAGCACCTAGCCACAGCGCTTATTCATCCACGTCACCGCTTATTCATCAGCGCTGTCCAAGCTCCGCTCACGCTACACCTCGAGCGTGACCAAAGCCTAGCCTAGTCTAGCACCTACTCACTTACTCGTAGCCTCTACCCTAAGAAAAAGTCCTATAAAAGATACAAAACTTCAACTCAATGGTACAAATCTATCTAGTTCTTTACAACCAGTAGTCTACATTTTGCATTTTTTGCCATGTAGTTGTATGTTTGGGGGAATAGGTTGTGGGTATGGTCAATAGTGCATAGGATCTACTCATTTTACCATTTGAATGCTCTGAAATGTGTTGTGGAGGCCACAATGGTTGTTTTGTCTTTTGTTTTCACTGTCTCTGAGTTTTTTTTTTTTTTTCATTTTGTTCCCATGCTTTTCAGAGATGTATTTCACTCCTCCTAGCTTCAATTCTGGTTAAATAGTCTCGGAAATGTTGTGAGGACTGTATCTGTATGTATACTAGATATCCATATAGTTGCCCTGACCATATGTCTGATGGGTCTTTTTCTATACCCCTATTGTTAAAAAACTCAAAAATGTTGAATTAAGAAGCATCAGAGAGCCCAGGGCATTAACTGAAGTGGTGGAACTGAAGATAATGAATGTATTAATACTTTGAACATCTTTCATTAGCCATTGGTGTGACCAGTATAGTGCATTGAGCAAAAATAGGATCAAGAGGACATCACTTCATAAACTCACAGGGTTTTATCCTATCTACCTGAGATTCTTGTATGGTCTAGATATATATGAAAGGTGTCTGGGGATGTACTTTTGAAGCCCCTGTGTTGGAAGTATCAAAAATGCAAATATGTTTTGTGTTTTCCCCCCTATTTTCATTTATCCCTCATAGGACAATACAGAGCCTCATTTGAGTGGCCAGGACAGTTTATTATGATATAAACACTATGTACATACACTCAGATAATGTAAGAAGAAGGAGGGAAGCAAGGAAATAAGGGAAAACATTTATTGATGGTGATTCCCAGAATAGAAATGTAGTAGGAGTAGTGGCTGCATTTGGTGCGCTTCCTGCTTATGTAATTGATTCTGTCACCTGTGATTCTGTGCCTTAGGAAGTTAGGAAGCACATACAGGAACAAGCCCCTTTCAAATTCAAAGCTGCAAAAATTAATTCCAAAAAAGAAAAGTCATTATTCCTTTTTGGTATCACCAGAAAAGGTGTAGCCCCTGTCTTTAGGATTCTGATGGTGCAAGAATCTAATCAATCTAATCTGATCTGGATAAGATATAAGCAAAATGGTCGCAAAACACTGGCGATATAAAGCTTCTGATTGGCTGATATTGGCCAACCAATTAAGAGAAGATCATCCAGAGGAAAAAAGCATCAATTTGGGATCCATATTGGCTTTGGGGATGTATCCTAGAGATACATCATGAGTTGTAAGTCAAGACTACAGTAAAGGATGTATCACTCTAGCTTCTGCAACTACAGTCAGAGGATGTATTCTTAAAGCACCATGGCCTGTTCTTCACATTGCCTGGAAGAATGGTGTGGCCTGCTTTTGAAGACTCACTCAGGTGGAGTGGGAAGCCTGGGACAAGGAATTTATGCAGGCGCTCTCTAGCATGCAGACACCAAGCACTGCTATAGCAGACACCACAAGCTCTTTGACTAGTGGTGCCAGCACCACCACAAACTCTAACAACCCTGAAGCTAACTCTGATACACCACCACCAGCAAACAATGCTGTCACTCAGATCTTAAGTAAGCGAGGGCAGGATAACTTTGTCATCACCACAGTGTCATCTTGAAGTGGTGGACTTGATGTGCCCATGAGGAAGAAACCACAAAAGATGCGGAAAGATAGCGGTGTTCTGAGGCGACGACAGAACGAGGGTACAAGTACATAGGGTACATAGGGTACATAGTAGCAAATTGCATACTATCTGTCCACCACAATGGATATTCATACAGCATAAACGACAGACTTGACAGACTATAGTTGTCACTGGGTTGAATTTATCTGATGCCCACTATTGTTACGATACGCAGAAGCCATGTACAAGGACAATGGAAGCAGTCAAGAAAATAGGTAAGAGTTGGATACCCCAGGACAGTGGGTGAGGCTGTGACACAATAACACTAGTTGTCAGAGACAACACTGCAGCAGAAGACAAGATGGTGAGGCCTGAAGCAAACCTAATACATGCATTAGGGACAGTAGGGGAGCTCGAGGTGAAGGGTTAGTTGGAATTACCTGCCGCTGGCATGGTGGCCACAAGGCAAGTCGACATATAACCATGTTGAGAATGAGAGCGAGCAGAGATGATCTTGATGCCCAGATTGTTGAGGATGACAGCTGGTTGATGGTGAGGCCTTGGCAAGCATTAGGAACAGTGGAAGCAGTGGAAATGAAAAGAGATCACAAGCATCAGTGAAGTCTTGAGCAATCCCACAGCAATTGGCGGAGACGGCTGAAGTGGTGATGATTAAGCCCTTAGAGAGGCCATGGCAAGCGTCGAGAACAACAGAGGCAGTGGGGAGAGGGACAGGGATGACGATGAGCAAGGAGAAAGAGTGTGGAAATTATTTCCATCAAACACTGTGGTATTTGAACTGCACACATGTGACATGTAGAACTTTGGCTAGAACTTCAATTAGTAACAGGAGTCATGTACCTGGCTGTGCAGTGCTTCAATTTTACATACACCATACATGTGACTCTGTTGATATGGCCAGTGTCATGTCGGGCAGTGAGCGCACCACAAAGTGGCACAGAGCACCCTCACAGTGTGGTCATGCTGACTTAAGAAAGCGTTAGGATTGATTTGAGTGAAAAAACAACAGCAAACAGCTCATGGCACACCTAACTATCACACTCATTGTGGGCGGGCAATGAGCATGAGGTGGTGCTGGGGTGGCAGGATATGGCAGGATGCTGGTTCTCAGGGACTGCCAGTAGAGCACAGCCAGCACTGACACTGGTGACCTTTGGTGGCTTTGCCAGCTTTGTCATTTTGGGAAATTCCAGTCGCTTTTGGTAGGGATATTGGTAGGGAGTGGGAAAAGGGCTATCAGGGCTAGTTAGCCTGTCGTTACTATATACTTTGACAGGCTAATTAGGTAAGTAACATAAGTGGTCGAGGTGCAATCAACATAGGCAGGACATTCCAAGGACTTGGAAAGGATAGTGACCAGAGCTGCCTGGCAGAGCATCTAAGGCAATTTCAACCATCAATACATGATGATGCTGGCATCATGCAACATCTATTCATATATCACAGGGAATTGGGCTGATGTAAGGTCATCTGTTCAAGTCTCACTTGTGCTGTTTTTTTGTTCATTTTCTTGTGAGAGTCTGAGTTTCAACCCTTCACTTAGTGTTTTGCACTGTCACAAGCTTGTCACTCCATGTGACATTTGTTGGTTTTGCATGTCAACTACCTTATATGTGGTCTTCAAGGTTAAATGGGTTCAATTGAAGGAGAAATGAGCAAGATGTGGAAAAGGGTGCTGAAACAGCATGATGCCAAAGTTGTTGTACAGTATAGTATGGAGAGAGAGAGTGGATTAAAGTTGCAGGGTTTCAAACAGAACACCACACACTCTCTCATGGTTAGCCTACTAGCCTGGAGCCTGTCCAGGAGTGCCCATAGAGCTATGGTATCTATGTTTGTGTCCCAACAAACAGTAACTCACAGGTAAATTAGACAAAATTGTAATTGAACGGCATAACCAGCCGGAACGAAGTCTAAATGGATAAGCCAAGTCATCTTATAATTTCTTGCACCTCCCTCCCCTTTCCCCTTATGCCCCATAAGCCCCAATTGGTCTTAACCATGACTCGTGGATCAAAGTCAGCAACCTCCCACTTCTCACTTCCGAATGGATTTTCCCCAGGCACGATCACCCATTCGAACTCATCAGCAACATCAGGGACCTGATCAAGGGATCGGATATCACGTTCAATATCTGCTGGCGAGAAGCCCGTGACAAAGATTGGACATCTAGTAGCCAGAAGGGCAGGGACAACTGGACCCCATTCGGTAGGCGAGGCTATTTGTAAGCAGGGGTTTCCACTGAGCTCTGATATTGATGATGGTGACGGAAAGCCAAAGCCGGGAGAGAATAGGAAGAAAAGATCGGTATATGGATCAAGGGTGTCCTGAAATTGCGCATGCACTTCCTTATAGTTGGCCTGCATTCCAGTGATTGTCAATTGCGGAGAGTATGGGACCGTGTACGATGGGACCCCGTAGAGCTTGAGCGATGAACGAGTCCGTTTCAGAGACACGATAGGCTTCGGAGTGGGCGGCTCGTAAACGTTGGGAACGTACAATGGCTGTTGCTCTTCCTCTGGACTGGGCTTCGCCGCGGCGGAATCACCCTCGGGAGATTGAGTAGAGGTCTGTGCTCGAGGTCCCAGTCCGTTTGCTAGCCTCGGGAGGGATACTTGTGGCCCAATGAAATACAAATGGAAATGACAAGACGGAAACAGCATGCAGAGTTGTTCCCAAACATGGGGAGGAAGTGAGGACTCTGCGCGTGCTCCGAGAATAAATATCCTGATTTGAGGCTTGGTAACACCCGCTTCTTCAGTGTCCGGCGAACCGGGAGCGACATGCAGTGTCGTACGCAATGCTATTGTTTAAGTTGGATGTTCAATGTTCAATTGTGTACTTGAGTGACTTTGGATTGACTTACCGGCCAAAGACCGGCTACCTTCAGGTGTAACGCGGTGATTGTTCAGGGTCAATCCACTGTTCTGATGAAGAACAGAACCGATGGTGATCGGATAGGTGAGCAGCTTGCTTGCATGCCTCCTGGACCGTTCGGTATCCATCGAAGAGAAACCGCGCGTATACCAAAAGAGATCCCAATTAGCAAATGAGATAGCTTCCTCGTATGCTTGTGGTCCTTTTTGGACATCAAACTTATGTATCTGGAAGCTGTAACACCGTACGCACCTGGCAGTTCGAACTCGTGCATTTTGCGACCACTCCGAAGATCATGCTCGTCCTCGTTGACCTCCCTAAGACGTGAACAGAATTTTGCATGATCCTCGTCTATTTCCCAATGCTCTCCGGTACAATGCGTTGGCCAACCGCAGTCAGGACACTCGAACTTGACGCCCAGCGGTTTTGTTTCGGCGGCGCCACCCGTGTGACCGGCATGACTGGACGCGCAAACTGGGCATGGAGCGAGAGAGCGAATAGCTTCTGCGCGAGCCCTGACCGCAGGGAATGGGGATTCAGAGAACGAATGGAATAGGTCATCCTCGTCAAGAGTTGTTCCAGACGCCGCCGGTTTAGATTTTCGAGCAAAGCTGAAAAAATGCCTTTGTGTCCGAAATCCTTGAATATAGGCGCAAGGATTTGTAACCCGGGGACGTAGTGAAGCACCGATGAGCGGGAAACGAGAACGAAGGCATACAGACATCGGCCCCAGTTTCAGGAAGGAGAGTTCAAGCACTGTCAACTTTCCCTTAGTAGCACACGATACGGGCCGGGTCGTAACGTTCTTACGTCATCGATCTTCTTCCACGCCGCCACTAGTACTATGGCAGCAAGAACAGCTACAATTTCCAGGAAAACAAATGAAACGCAAATAGACGTATCTATCAATCTCGACTGCATACCGGGTTCTGGTCTGGCGCAGAACATTGACATTTCAACGGGCATTGGCTTTCTGGACCATGTAGTGGTCTTTCGGTATTCTGATCACGAAGAGACTAATCAGACTGATATTCAGATGTATCATGCTCTGGCAAAACATGGAGGAATGTCGTTAACCATGAAATGCAAAGGAGATCTGTGGATCGATGACCACCACACTGCAGATGAGTATCCCTTTCTTGCTGAGACGCGAGGGTCCTATGATCGACACACAAGATAGTGCGATCGCATTAGGTACCGCTTTTAAACAAGCCCTCGGAGAGATCAAAGGCATCAGGCGGTATGGCACAGGATTTGCGCCGCTCGATGAGGTATGTGATTACAGTTTGAATATAAGTTGTCTTGTGGCTGAGAACATACATCGTGCCAGGCACTTTCCAGAGCAGTGATCGACATTTGCTCTCGTCCTTATTGTGTTACCGAGCTCGGATTGAGACGCGAGACGATCGGAGACCTCTCGACAGAGATGATCCCCCATATTTTTCATTCTTTTGCAATGGCAGCTGGAGTGACTCTGCATGTCGATGTTATTCGGGGAGATAACGATCATCATCGGTATGTTCTCCAGCCGACAACCTGTATGACTGCCCATGATGGTACCAGGTCCGAGTCCGCATTTAAAGCGTTGGCACTGGCGATCAAACAAGCCATTGAACGGACCGGTGGGAACGACATACCAAGCACGAAGGGTGTGCTTTAAATCCAAATATTACCTCATCAACGCCATGTCCTACCTAGCATTCTGCCATCCTCATGTTTGACGGCGTGTAGAAATATGGCATACTCGTGAACCGGTGGGACAAAAAACTAAGCAATGTTGAAATGGAATACATATGAACAGAAGGACTCGAATCCCCCGAGAACTGAATCAAACATATACTAACTCGCATTCACGACCAGAAAATGCACCTCTTTTCCGGTGGAGGGTTCAACTACATGGAGGGTCAAACAAACGTATTTTGGGAGCATGTAATTCCCTTACCTTGGCCCATTTCGGACATTTGAATGCTTCAGCGAATTCAGGGATGTTGGAGACCGTGCCCTCCGCACGGTAGCGATTCGGTGAGTGAGGGTCGGTTCGAACTCGTTGCACCTGAAAGGGGAGGTCAATGAGCAGTCCAAGGCTCCGGAAGACTCGGCGGGTATACTCACCGCATCTGCTGGTCGGTTGTTCATGGCCCACGTACGAGCAAAGGAAATGAAGAACAGTTGTTCCCTGCATATGGTTAATACGGGACATTCTGGAGGAGACAGGGCAGCGCCTCACCTCGTGTAATCCAATCCTGGTAGCAGATATTCGTGACCAGCATCATACGAATCTTCGTACTGAGCTTTCCACGCGCGGTAAGCTTGAATAAGGCCAGTATCGCCAATGTTTTCGCCCGACGTGCTGCAGACCAGGTCAGCAATTGCTGCCGCATTTTTGGTCACGAACTCACAGATTGCCCTATTGAATTTGTGCGTAAAAGAGTTAGACACGAATGAATGTTTCGCACTCACGTTGACATTTATGACACCGCCTCTGCCATCATCGATAGTGTACTCTGTCTTTCGTCAGAAAGTTCGAGGCACGAAAATAAAATCGAAAATACGTACCGGAATATTGTTCGACAATGCAGTCTTGACGAATTTGATAAGCATCGCTCGTTTGACGAGTCCACCACTCTTCCAACATCCCTTGTTGATTGTAAAGGCGACCAGCGGAGTCGAAGGCGTGCTACCCGCCCATGAGTTGTCGTGTGAACGGAGCAAGCAGAGGCACCAACCGTAAGCTCGTGGGCAGCAATCATGCCAAACGAACCATATGATAGATACCCTGGCCTGAGTAACAATGAGAACAAAATCGTCGCAACTATTCTGCTACGCACCACTCAGAGGAGAAGAAGGGTGGTTGTAGAATACCCGCAGGGAAGACGATCTTTGCGAGTTAATTTGAACCCGGAAATATGTAAAAGCAGTAAACATTTGCTCACCTCATTACCCGTAGGGTTGTAGTATGCATTCACGGTCGCTGGCGGCATTTCCCATTCGTCAAGATTCCTCGGTTTCCCTAGTCTTTGCCACATCTTGTAGACCTTAGAGGCTCTGGTGTATGAAGTCAGAAATTTCCCTGCCTGCCACACATGTGAAGGGACTGACGCGGCACTGAGCATGTTCTCGAAGTATGTATCCACATGAACCTTGACGAGCGTATAATAGCTCACTAGAGATCGGGCATCACGAGTATCAGGGTACAGCGGGAAGCCAACCTTCTTTCGAATGGCCTCTGCTTTTTCGTGAGCTCTTTCAGCTGATTCCTCATCCATCCACTCGATCCGTTCTAAAGACTTCTCGAATGCACCGACGATGTCTGCATAAAATAGTAAGCGCCACAAAACTATTAGGTACGACACATTGCATACCGGATATGATCTCAGTGGCTCTATCCCTCGAGTCACTTGGGAATGTCGCGTTGACAAAATACCTGCCCGTGGCAAAGCCCATGGCGCCTTCTACTGTACGCATGCAAAACTGGGACCGATCCCCGATAGCACCTGGTCTGAGTCCGTTGAGAACTTCCTGCAACTGCCGTACCGCCTTCCATGCCTCCGTCGACATCCCCAAATTTGGCGCATATTCTAGAGCAGCACGGACGACAAGATATGCCTCTATGACATCGGAAGACGTACGGTCCAGAATTCGTGACAATGAACTTGGGTATGGCTTGTAAGTGACGATGACACGGCTGGGGAAGAAACGCGGAGTAAACGTGGCAAAGTAATCCGGAAAGTTGATCTGAGGAAGTGCGGCCTTGAGGGTATTGATGCTAGTGGGATTATAAGTGCCAAAGGGATCTTGCTCCAGCTTGTCTTGATCCAGAGTGGCTTCTGCGATTTCGGACTCGAATTTCACTAGTTGTCGCGCAAGCTCACGTGCCCTGAGAAATGGATCATCGGTTGGCTTGCGGTTATCGTCATCATCGTCATCTTCTTCGCCATCCCCAGGTGGCCACGGCCAAGGAGGCCAAACACGTTTCTCGTCTTCGAGCTGTTCTGTTTGGAGAATGCTATGCAAGGGTTCGCTTTGCTTATTCATCATACCCACAACCTCGTCGTCGCGCAGGCTGACCAAAAGACGCTCGATGACATCTTGGTAAACGCTGAGCACACTCTGGTCCTTGTAGTATTCCTAGCGGACGCTGAGTTAAAAGGAAAGGTCAGAAGTGTCTATGACAGCGTACCTTTGAGGGCAACCCCAAAGTAGGTTGTGTAAACCAGAGCGTCATATCATTGGGATCCACGCCGGCATCCCCGTCAACATAAAATTCAAATAGAGCATCGACGCCTGCGGGAGAGATGTACAGAAAGTAATGATGTGATGTGAAACAATGCTTACCTCGGGAATGCATGTAACCAAGCGCGTTAGAAAGGCCCATCCTTGGATTAAGGGATTTGACATCGACACGTTTTCCACGGTATATCTTCCTGATATTGTTCACAAACTGCTGCAGGGGACCTTGGCCGAGATATTCCAGTTTTGCCTCGTCCATGCAAGACACATAAAGAGTGCGAAGTTTGAGAAGCAACTGGTTGTCCCACGACTCGTCGTGGACGCTTTCGTCAGACCCCAGGATATTTTGAATAACCTGCCAATTCTGCTCTGAGAGGACAGAAAAGGAGTTGACGGCTCCCTTGTCGCCCGGGATGGGATGTGAGGCCATCCACCCGCCATCTGGGGGATCATTTAGCGCTAGAAGTAGATGGAGAATGGGGTCGACTTACTCGCAAAGTCATAGAAATTCTCGCATGGATCGTGAGAAGTATCTAGCGAAGCGAGGATCGACGCTGAGAGGATGATGCACTCCTTGGTGAGACACACTTCCTGTTGTTTCGGGGAGAGTCATGAGGGGCTGTGCAATGTAGGACGGCGAGGCATACCTTTGATGGACCGGGGAGGGGTGCTTGTGGAGGACCTGTTGGTTCGGGGCCCACAATGACGGTGCGTGTGATGCGATCAGTGGTGGTGTAGGTGGAAACAGAGGTGTGGACTGCGGTAGTGGTAGTTGTCTTAGTGGACGTCTCTATGGCAGTTGTGATATCAAATATGGTAGAAAAGGCGGTGGAGACCGCAGTGGAGACCGCGGTGGTGGTGATTGGAGAAATGAGGGTGGTGGCGGCGGTAGTAGTACTAGTATCTGTGACCGTACGGGTCGTTGTTTCTGTTTGCGTACCATTACCATTGCCGCCGTGCCCATTCTTGAGGTTGAGCTTGTGCTGCGCGCCAGCAAATAAACCGATAAAGACGGAGCTTATGAGGAGCAGAACGAGCACCTCGACGAGGAGGACCTTGGTGAGGCCGGTAAGGGGCTCGTGGACGATGTCGGTGAGACGGCCGGCCGGAGGGTGGTGTGGTTCGGGCTGGTCAGGGAGAGACCGTTCCCTGTCCTCGCTGCCATTGTGGAGGAGCGGGGCAGCCTCTGTCGCCGGGCGGAGTATCCGATGAGTGGGGTGGGAGAAGAAAGGGGACCGAACGTGCTCACCGCCGTGATCACGAGTATTTGGAGAGCGAGTATTAGTGGTGTTTGGAGAGCGTGGATTTGGAGAGCGCGGGTTGGGTGACCGAGGTGGGCGGTCCGCCATGATGACGGCGAGAGGTTGTCGACTGCAAGACGGACAACGGTTCTTAAGTAGCCTCAGTCGCGTGCTCGCCGTATGTACCCCACGCGGCAGCTGTGTCACTGTCAATTGTGGTAACTTCGGAGGATGTCAACACCAACAAATAACCACGTGATCAAGAATGGATACGTCAACATGCGCAAACAACGCGCCTTGGTCATGGTCTTCTTGCCCCCGCCCCATCTCGCGTCTTCCTCGCGTCCTTCCTATGGCGAGGCCTACGCTTCCATCCTCGCGGCACACCGCCGCTCCCCTCTCACTTCCGCCTCCTCCGTCATCCTCCTTGTCGCGCCAGACGTCGACGCCCTTTGCGCCGCAAAGATGCTTGCAGAGCTCTTCAAACAAGACGACGTGATGCACAGGATTATCCCAGTCTCAGGCGTTGCAGAACTCGAGGCCATGAAGGACGAACTCGCCACTTATAATGAGGTGTGCATCTCTCTCCCTCACCTCCCTTGCTCCATTTTGACTCTGACGAGCTGCATACACTCATCCTCCTCAACATGGGAGCCATCCTCGATCTTCCCTCTCCAGCCTGGTTTGGTGAATTTAACCTGCATCTGACTGTGCACGTAATCGACTCCATTCGGCCACAGAATCTCGCCAGTCTGTTCGGTGGTGGTGACATCGGTGATCGCATCGTCCTCTGGGACGATGGTGAGATTGAAAACATGGATGCTCAAAGAAAGGCCTGGGAAGCTCTCGAAGTCCGTCTTCTCATACCGCGGTTCGAGCTCCCCGACTAATGGCTTCCTAGTATGAGCCAGAGCCAGACTCGGATGATGATGATGATGGCTCAGATTTCGGTTCAGACGATGAACTCCAAGACAGTTCAAGGACAGACTACGACTCTACTCAAGGCACCCCATCTCGGAAGCGCAAATACGATACTCTCGATCAACACGAGGCAAAACGGCCGAGGCTAGAAAATGTTGTGCTCCTTCCTCACGTCGTCCATTCGCTCTGACACCTACTCCAGCAGCCAAGCCGAATGTCCAGAGAGCAGCGCGCCGCCTATCAAGCAGTAGTAGAAAAGCATTACGCGAGTGGTTCATGGTACAGTCAGAGCGCCTCTGCCACAATCTATATCCTCGCTACCATCCTTGAGCGCGCAGACTGTGATATCTTGTGGTGTGTGCCACTCAGTCAGGGAATATACCCATTCTCATCATCCCCACAGGCTAGCAATCCTTGGGCTCACATACCAGTATACCACTTCCCGCATATCGCGCGAATTTTTCGAAAAATATCACGCGATCTATTATGACGAGGTGTCACGTCTAAATCCACTCCCAACAGAAGCCACAAGTAATATCGACACAATCACAGCACTTGGTCCAGACGATCTGTCGGTACGATCTACCGAGGAACTGAGATTCACCCTCCTACGACACTGGACACTCTACGATGCCATGTTTCATTCCAGTTATGTGGCAGGGAAACTTGGAATTTGGAAGGAACGGGGTCGAAAGCGACTTACTGGCTTGCTTGCTAAAATGGGGTGACTGCAACATACCGCCCTTTCGATGATCCTTCAGAACTAACCTCGTTTGAGTCAGGTTTTCAATACCGCAGACTCAACAGTTGTACGCCCACATGGATCTCGATCTCAAGCATCAGCTGCGATCCAAGCTTGATGCCATCGCCCCAGAGTATGGTCTTGTCGAACTCACATACCCCTCCTTTGTTCGATGCTTTGGCTATCGTGCCTCTCCCCTAAGTGCTGCTGATGCCGTTGAGGCTATCAGCGCCCTCTTGGATGTGGCTGGTGGTATCAGGATGGAGGTCGAGGTAGAAGGTGCCCGGCACGGCGGAGAATGGTTTGGCAGCGGACGTGTATGGGAGGGCAGTAATCGCTCTGGTGTACACGAGGACAGAGAAAGCGGTGGGGTCAAAACAACCGGAGAGAGTGATGGCGAAAACGCAGAGGACGCAGAGGAACGCACAGAAGTCCCTTGGTGGGTTAAGAACTTCTGGGCAGCCTATGATGCCCTCGCCGAGTAAGCAGCTATTCTCAGTGCGGATAGATTGTGATCTGAATATTTCAGCATCGTACCTCTCCGAGATGCGCTCACGCTGTCCATGTCACTCCATCGGGCTATCATCCGCCAGGGAACCTCGATAATCGATAAGCAAGACATTCGTACTATGCGCTCTCATCGTGTCGTTGTTCTCTCTCAGGGGCCCGATCTTGCACTGTTTGCGCATCCCGGCGTACTCTCCCGTCTGGCACTCTGGTTAATCGATGCGTTGAGAGACAAGTTGCCAGGAACCAAGCTTGCTCGGGGGAAGAAGAGCTTACCGTTCGTCCTGGCGTGTTTGAACGAGAGGACAGAGACATACATTGTTGTAGGGGTCATGGGTTCACTAGAACTGGGGGATGTAACAAAGAAGTAGGTGTTTCAAACCCTACGCTATGGATTCGATGAACTGACGTCTACTGATCAGCGAGTTTGGTCTGGCGTTTATCAATGCCAAAGAGCGTTGCAACGCCCGGTCATCTCACAACTCGTTTAATACGAGTGTCCTCGAAATTGATCAAGATGATCTGAAGGTGTTTCTGGAAGCATTGTGTGAGGTGGGCGAGGGATACTGATGTGTACAATCCGTGTCATTGTAAGTACCAAAAGTTGTGCAAGCACAAACTACTCCCCAGAACTCCACCCGAAATTAAACCCGTGCCTACTATGAATGTAAGTGTGGGAGTCGGTCGAATTAGAAGAAGTAACCCACCCTCCTTCAGAATGCCTGGAGAAATAATCATAGTCAATGTTGACTGGGAAGACAGAGTCAGATTGGATACATATTTCTTCAGATACTGGATGTTCTTACTGGCCATGGCCAAGACAAGCTGTTGTCACTCAGCACCAAGTTGTGACCTCCGGACAGATTCAACTTACCGCCCTTTCATCAACAGTCAAATCCCTCGTCACATTTGGCTTGTGTAATATTTGCTCGTTCTGCTCACTTGAGGTATAGACTTGTTCATCCGGTCCGCGGAAGGATACGGTGTATTGCCCAGTGTCCGTGAATATCTGTGATCAAAAGTATTGATTCGCACCAATCTGAAGAGCATCTCTTCCGCCATCTCACCTCTCTCCCAAATCCCCTAAATGCTCTGTTAATGGTGGCAATGCCTTGGCCTTGGGCATCCCGTAGAACAAAATACCAGGCCCAGAGCCCCTCGTCTATGCGAGCAAATTGGTTGAAGTGAGCTTCAGACGTAGAGGTCTCGGGTTTGGGGTCTGAATCATCAAGAGTAAGGACTCGGTGAGGAGCAGACCTAGATATCGGTGATGAAAAATGGAACGGTCGGGTTGTTGAGTTGACACAAGTGATCGCATGCGGTATTATGGGTGACAATCAGAGTGTGTCCAACCAACAGCCCCGCCCAGTGAGAGATCGAAATTGGACATTGATAGACCAAATACAGAGTGGTATCACGGATGAGGTGATGGGCAATCTAGGACCATGAGCCACACAGAAACCGAAAAAAAAAGAGTAAGACGTACAAGGGTTGCACATCCACAATTCAATCATGAGAAAGACCAAGGGCGTGGATATAGGGAGCCAGTAGTCAAGCCCCGAGATAAAAACCACGGCAATTTCGACCCGGAACGAGGTGAGAAAATGGACATCAAACAAACAAAGATGGAGAGAAATGAAACATGGTCGACGAAGAAATACAGATCGAATGATTCGTTAAGTGTGGAGACGAAAAGAACCATCCATATTGCGTTCATCAAACCATGGCGAGCCGTTTGAGACCTGGATCAGATCCGAAGGATGGTGAGACAAAGCGTTCGATTGACAACACGTGAATTAATACACACATGAATCGATCAATCCAGTCGTCACAATCGTAGAACGGACGGGATCAACGTCAAGAATATGGAAGGATACGAGCCAGGATTTCAGGATCGAGATGAACGCATGAATGGGGAAAGATAGGTGAAATACCACGTTGGCGTTGTATAGGATTATGATGAGCGTAGGAATCGTGGGGGTAGTGGGGGATATGGAGTCGCCGCAAGATTTCATGAGGACAAAATCACAACAGGAAATCAGGTAAATAGGAAATGCGTTGCCATGATGAAGATAGAAAAATTCAACCGGATGCAGTTGGTCGCAATTTTTGTTGTTCGGACAATGAACCATGTAATATGACTCCCGATCAGTCTCCCAGATGATTGCAGAGAGGCGACAAGAAACACACATACCGCAGGAATAAATCATACCTCCTCCTCCACAGGTGCCATTCTTGTTGCACTTCTGCGAATGTATCCAGAACGAGCTCCCCATCCGGAGCAGAAGTAAGGTAACCGTTTGGTCGCTGAACATACATACGAGAGTTTATCCAAGAAAATGGGCGACGAATCTGGAAGCAATTTGCAGGCTAATATCGCGTACCGAGTCATTGACACGCACCCAAAGAATCGGCGAACCTTCAGTATCCAAGACCAATGCTCGGAATGGCCTGTGCGTCCTAAACACCTGTCTTGCGAACATTGAAAACAAACCACGCGGTTCTTCGACAATATAACCGAGTGCTTCTCCAGCCGGGTTCGCTTTACAGAAGTTCGGTGAGCCACTGGAAATTTCCCAGTACAAGCCCGAACGCACTCATGACATATCGATTCGACTGCTCGAAACCCATGAATATATTCAGCATTTCGAGTTGTCTGGTCAAAGGTGAGATTGAGCGGGACCGTAAACTTGTAATCTTTGCTACCTCGTGATCACCAGCTCATCGTTATTCGACAGCAGGCGCTTCAAGCCAACCTCAGGATCAGCGGTGGGGCGTGTATCAAGGTTCCAAGGCTGTGATTGGTCTGCAGAGGAGTTCTCCTCGTGGTCTAACGAGGTCCACGGACGGTCCGATGGAGGAAGGCCCAGCTGGGACCTGCGCGATATGTTAGTACCTCGAGAACTTCTGCCGAAACCAGTGGTACGGATCGGAAAGCGGGAGAGGGCGTATGTTCGACATTGTTGAGCCATTTTAGGTGTGCAAAAAGACGAGTGCTTTGGCAGTAGACGACTCATAATGAACGCGGCCATCGTTCTGCTGCCACACAGCTGGAGTGGTGTCACGAACAACAATGTAGACACTATGGTTAGTGCGCTACTTTCAGTATTCCCGCGGTCATGCATTCATGTGAACTCAAAATATTCGGGACGTCGGAGCTCGAGCACCCCCCGACTTTCTACGCTTGGCAAATTCGAGACCGTGTAAGGGCTTTCGGAACGTTTGACCAACCACCCTCTGCTCCTTCGTAGCGCCGGTGACGATGTACCAGCGTGCGGTCGTCCTTTGCGTTCCAAGGCACACTCGATCCGCTGCTACAGCAGCAAAAATACAGGTGAGTCGTGGTCAGTTGGTGCACCAACTCGTACGCGAAAATTCACAGATGAACAGAAGCCTGCTGTGAGGCAGATCCCTTGGTCAGAAGCAGATTCAGCTCCTGAGCCTGGTGCTTTTCGCCATCTTCCCCCTCGCTCTACTTCAGGACAGCGGCCGGTAGAGCCTACCGAACGCGGTCGCTTACGTGCCAGCACTTCCGCTCCGGAACATCAGTCTAATCCTCGTGTTGCATCGCGTCGGCCTGCGCCCCGGTTCAATGAAAGTACTTCCCTTCGCTCCCCTTTAACTGAGTCTAGCCCACCTTTACGCCTGTCCAAATTGAAACTTGAACGTGCTTCTCTCCGCTCTGGTCATGCTATCGCGAGAGCAAACAATGGTGGCACCACGGAGATAGATCGCAGGCGTGGAAAGCAAAAGGAAAGAGACACCGGTAGGAGATCTCACTCCAAGGAGGTGTCAACGGACCTTTACATTCCGTCGACTGTTTCGGTTGGGCAATTGGCCAAGCTATTGAATGTCCGATTGCGTATGGTCAATGTTTTCTTTTCCCGTACACAATGGACTGACATTAGGTTGTTCAAAGGTACACTTCAACGCAAAATGGAGCAAGCAGGAATGTACGAACAGTCTTCCTACGACTATGGTTAGCGATCATCCTCTCATCACCAAAGAAGCTTGATCATCTCTTATCTCAACAGTTTTAACATCTGACTATGCTGCTCTACTCGTGCAAGAGTTTGGTCGTAACCCGATAATTAACGATGAAGCCGCTTTTGATATATACCCTCCGTAGGCATACTTTGCTATTCCAAACTCTTGTCCTCTTATAGTGCTTCATTGACCTCAGCATTCTTTGGTAGGCCGCCATCGGAGAATCCACGCCTTCTAACAACTCGTTCACCTATCGTGGCCATTATGGGTCATGTCGATCATGGAAAAACCACCCTTTTGGACAATCTCCGTTCTTCTTCTGTTGCTGCTTCTGAAGCAGGCGGTATCACACAGCACATCGGTGCCTTCTGTGTTCCACTGAACACAAGTGGTGACTCCTCGCCATCGTCAGAGGCGGGTGAGCGTCTGATCACATTTCTGGACACTCCCGGGCACGCTGCCTTCTCTTCTATGCGCGCTCGCGGAACTTCGGTCACTGATGTTGTTGTTTTGGTTGTGGCTGCCGATGATGGTGTCATGCCGCAAACGCTGGAAGTGATCGAACTTGTCAAACGTGAGAAGGAAGGAGGTAACATTGGGATGGTTGTTGCAATCAATAAAGTTGACAAGCCTGAAGCTAACGTCGTACGTCACTACCACCCTCATACATACATCTTTCTATCTCTTTTTCGAGAACCATCATGCTCACTTCTTTTACTGTGCTTGAACAGGAAAAGACCAAATATGCACTGCTTTCCGCTGGTGTTCCCCTAGAAGAGGCCGGTGGGGATGTCCCCTGTGTCACTGTATCAGGACTCACAGGATCAGGACTACCCGAGCTCGTCGAAACCATCGCCCTAGTTGCTGATATGATGGACCTCCGTGCGGAACGAGATTGCCCGCCTGTAGGGTACATCCTCGAGTCTAGGATGCTCAAAGGCTTCGGGTGAGTTACCACTCTAGCTCAAGTTTCGTCACAATTACCAACTCATATGCTTAGCCCTGTTGCAACTGTTCTAATGACTCGCGGCACACTTTCATCAGGGATACCCCTTCTGGCGGGGACCTCCTCGTGTTCTACACGCTGTCTTCTTTCCTCTTCGTTGCAATCCATCACTTCTGCCGCTCCTGGTATGCCTGTCCTTGTCACAGGTTGGAAGTCGCTCCCTGCTGCTGGTGAAGAGGTTCTATCGGGTAGTGACACCAATATAAAGAAGGCATGTGCCAATCGTGAACGTAAACGATCCATAGAGAGCGCTCTGGGAGATGTCGAGGTAATAAACGCCACGAGACAGGCGTACAAAGAGAGGGAAGGGAGAGAGAATCCACACACGGCGAAGAGGAGTAACAATGTGCCAACCCCGGTATCAGAGGGCTCTGCTCAGCCAGAGCTTAAGAAGTATCTTCGGATGGTTGTTAAAGGGGACGTCAGTGGGAGCGTCGAGGCTCTAGTTGGTGCTGTCAAGGACATTGGGAATCACCTAGCGGGAGTCAAAATTGTTTCTGCTGGTGTGGGGGATGTAGCTGATTCTGATGTTATGATGGCCAAAGCCGCTGATGGTACGTCTCTACCTACATTTTCTGATCGCAATGTTGAATTCCCTGTCAGCGATGATAATCGCATTTTCTGTTGGCGTGCCACGGGCCGTCCGCGCTTCCACCTCCCAGAACCACGTCCCGATTTATACATCTGACGTTATATACCGCGTCATTGACGAAATCCGGGATCGCGTAATATCTCTCCTACCATGCACTATTGATATCAAAGTCACCGGCGAGGCGACAGTACTCCAGCTATTCGAGATACAGATCAAGGGAAACCACAAGAAGATCGCCGGGTGCAGGGTCACCCATGGAATTCTACAACGGTCGAGCTCAGTCAGGGTACTAAGAGACGAGAAAGTTATATATGAGGGTAAGTGGCAGTCAATTTACATCATGCATGTGCAGATATGTGACCTGTTATCAGGCCCAATAGATGCATTGAAGCAGCTAAAGAAGGATGTGATGGAGGTTAGAAAAGGCTCAGAATGCGGTGTCAATCTACAGGGTTTCGATAGTCTCCAAGAAGGTGACGTTATCCAAATGTTCCAGAAAGTAGAGATACCGGGCGAGCTGTGATTATATCACCCCATCTGACACAGAAATAACTGGGTCATAACTAATTTCTTTGGTGAACCATCGCAATATCCATGGTGATTTTTTCAAGGTACTCGGTTTCTATTCTGCTCGTCAACAACGACTTCCTTTCCGCCGATCGTGCCAGTTCTGCCCCCAACTCCAAATGTCAAGCTGATCTTCCCGAGATCACGCGTTGTCTTCTCGAGAACAGTCCAACTTCGGGTATCCAATTTCTTTAAGACCACCTCTACCTTGGTGCCGAAAAATTTGTAGGAAGACCTTTCCGGTTCGACTGGTCCAAAGAGCTGAATAGTCCGCTTGAACCGTTTCTGGGTGGGAAGATATAGATCGAAATGGACCTGTGTGTATTCCTGTGAGTAAACGGTTGACAGCCGTCCGCGTTGCAGCGCAAACCTGTGTCTCTTCAACCGTGACCTTGCTTCTGTCCTTATCGGCTTGCTTGGCGAATACAGACACGTGAACCTCGCTCGGTGTCTGGTAATGATCTACACGGCACTCTGTGAATTGTTCAACCTTATGATCCGAAACAGATCAGAAACGGGTTAGTGGTAAAGACAGCGACGTAATAAAGGTGGTGCTGCGCACCGAGTCACCGGATGCGCCCTGCTTCGGAACAAAAACATGGCGACCTTTCTTGCATCCTTCGATTTTAAGGAATTCTTCAAATTCTAGGACTCGCCGTTTACAGCACAGGTAACCCTGAGCATCGCATCATTGAGAATCGTCAAAAATACGGAATTATGCGAGGAATGGTGTGCGAACGACGTAATTTATGGGGTCACATACCTTGCTCCCCTCGCGGAAGATGGGCTGCAGAACGAATTGATCCGGTCAGTAGCGAAGGTGGTGTTAGTGAGGGTGACAAAAAAAACCAAGACGTACTGGGGCTGAATGGTAGATGCAGACCGTGCCCTCGCCGTTTCCAACGCGGTTCTCCGCATCGCTCAAGAATGCAACGGCGCAACCTTTACGTCTACATTGTGTGCCCGGTGCAACCGCTATACTGGAGTCATCCTCCTCTTCGATGTAAGGAGCAGCGGGCTCCGTAGGCAGTGTGGTGGCAATGGGAGCTGACGAGTGCGATGTATATGATGATTGAAGTGTCTGCACTGCTGAATAGACTTCTTTTCCATCTTTCGATTCCGACATGGTGAGAATCTCAGTAGTTGCTGGCTTCGGTATCAGAGGAGCATCTTGTGGTACTGCTTCTGTATGCGCGCCAACCTCACACCCCTTGCCAGCATGATCAATGATGATCGTTAGCGGTGAACGTGCTTCGCCACGCAACGAAGCATGCATACAGGTATAGCCATGAATTCATCGAAGTCCAGAACCGGTTTGTTGACACTTGAGCAGCATGACCACGACTTTAGCCCCTCGTGGAAGACCTGTTATTGAGACAACTTAGACCGACCGATCGAATAAGATTTACAGCAGAAACTCACCGGTGCTCCATGGTGGTAATGACAACTAGTCTCCGTGTTTTCTGCCGATAAAAACTCCTGACCGCACCCTTTTCGTGCACAACGCGGCATGTTGGCGAAGTGACTGCAGAATAGCGAGCTTACAGTGTTATGAACGCCAACTTCAATTCTTGCCTGATAGTACCATCGAGTTGGCGCTAGCCTACTAAAGATAGATACTGATTACGTAATACCTCTCACCTAGAATGTTCTGGGAAGTTTCTACAAAATCTAGTGAATTTCGAAGTATGAGTTTCGTAGAAACCGGGTACATAGGCTTCCGATTTCAACGCAATGAGTATGCACCACGAAATAAATCTGCACCATTGGAGTCAAGTGGTCGCCCCCATGACCGTAACCGTTTTACTCTGTTGATGCGCAAAGCTCGTACTGTTCCGAGTTACACACGCATGATCATGATTCTGAAATTTAGAGCAGAATGCATTCATCACAAGCTGGGCAACACTACGGGTGGTGGAAAAATCGGAAGTACAAAAAAATCCGTCCAAAAAAACATCATGATAATTGTTCACAAGCAGCGTTGCCAACAGTGAAACGTCTGCATCAACTTGGCATCAACCGCCCAAAAGTCGATCCTGCGGTAGAGTGACAGCTCACATGCACAAGTCACGCAACTCTACAGCCCGCTTGAAGCAGGATGCAGTGGTGGATTCATGTGAACTCGTCCCTGTCCAGGGCAAAAAGAAGTTGATACCCGGTGTCAAAACAACGGCAGCGAGGGATGGCCTGCAGGCGTGTTGTGGACATGTTGCAAGGGGAAAGGAGGTGTTCTCGCATTCGAGATTGAATGAAAGAGTCTCAGACTCAGGGGTGTCGGTGAACTTGATCGTGTGGATCAGAAACGTTTCAACACCATCGAGTACTATGAAGTAAACGGCATCTGTACTTACTAAGTCATAGTCCTAACCCATAACCATGCCGCAGCGAGTGGATCAGCCACTGAGATGTATGATACTTGTAACGAGACTGATTCCAGCTAGCATCATCCTAACGCCGTGGCATCAGTCCGTGGTCTCCCGGTCAGAAGAAAAAGAATAGGAAGCGCTACATATGTCTGTCGCTGAGATGGACACGAGGTTCCGACGTTAATATTCTCCCTCGCTTCCTCATGCCATTCTATAACATTGTCCCAGTTACCATGCATTTTGCCGCGGTAGATTCTGGCCCGGGGAGAGTTTGTCCGAATGGGAATGGTCCATACTAGCTAGTATCTATGCATTACGGAACATGATGCATGATGCATTATACGTGAGCATGATAGCATTGCATTATATCGAAGTAGTGTACCGTATACTAGTCCCGATTATCTACGCACTTGCCCTGTTTTCAGGTCATATTGTACATGGGCCGACTTATGCATACTATTCCTCTGTTAAGACCTCGGCCTTAACGTTGAAACGCTGGCCTGCTTTCAATTCACGAAATGCACGGTGCCGCTTCATGAAAACATTCGTGCGCAGGGTGTTGATTATGCGGACGGGTCCCTAGTAGTTTCATGTTGATCATGAGTTAACATGTCTCCCCTGCCAAGTGCAAATTAGAAAACATGTTCACCGTGAGATTCTGTGACTTCTTGTCGTCGTCGTGGTTCTGGTTTTACCATGTTACTTGCTCTTCGAACCTGTTGCGACCCGGCGAGAGTACTGAGTATGGAATGGTGACCCTGACGGAGCACCACGACACTGCCGCAATTGCTTGCTTGGGCTGCCGAAGTGAAACGAGGCAAACTTAACTAGCTTCAATGATTATGCTTCGAATCAATGACTTTGGCAGGCAGCGCCAGGCTCGGATGAATGGAGGCAATCTTCCACCCGAACAAGTCCCGCGTCTTCTTGTCAACCGATGAAGTAAAATACTAACAGACTCGATCCAACTTTGAAACACATTGTGGACCTGTGGTGATCGAGATAGCTACCGGATCTTTCTCGGGTACGGTCGGAACTGCATCTGTGATGGAGGTTTCTGACGGCAATCATGGAATATTGGGACCCCCCCGGAATCGACGATTCGAGCGCCACAAGGATAGGACGAACAGCCACGGAAAAGAGTCTCGACTGTTTGAAGAGGAAGAAACGTACATATGAACGGCAGGTGTGTCACAACAGGATGCCGCACGGAGCATGTGCACGGGGATTATGGCGTGGTTCGGAGCAGGCTCGATTGATTGCAGAATCGTCGTGGAGCATTCACGTTGTAGGTTCGAAGCTCGCTGCAAACGCGCAACTGACAAGCGAGCTATTTAATTTAGCGGAGCTTACTAGAATAGTAAAACGTAGCGATCACATGGTTCCATATCGAAACGTCGAAAACTTATGTAGCTAGGGATACCCTTTCCAAATCCGCCTATCAATCTAAACCTGGGCCAAATGACTCCCAGACGAGAAAGCCCATGCCCCACGGACCAACACGACCGAGTGTCCGAAGAGCGGAAGAGATCCGCCGACGAGCGTTAGATCGCAACTTGTGACGATCCGAGAAACCTCCCGAGTGTTCACGAAAGAACGATGCTATACCATCTGCCTCAAGCTTTCGAATCAAGACAGAAAACACTGATTGTCGGTCGCTCGGATGCGACTTCTGCAAGGAAACAGCTCGGCGCGCCACATCCCATGGTTGGCAGAGTTTCTCATATGCCAAACCTGCCATCATGCCACCGCACACTAATGTAAAAGCATGGGTGAATCGTGGTAGACGAGAGCTGTAGGATGTCTCGTTTCCCGACTGCAGCCTTCGAAGAGTATGTTGTGTTGCAGATTCCACTTCGCGTGCTGCTTTGCGGGTGACCTCGAAAACGCTGAAGAAAGCAGCGAAGCCTGATAAACGAACAGATAAAATAACTTGACCAGTGATGTGAGATTTGCTTACCGCATACATCCTTCCCGCAGCCCCACCCCCATCCAGCCCATCCACGCCCAGCCATTTCGGTAACATCTTGCATCCAGAGTCTAAGTTGTCTGATATCTCGGACTTGTTGAGATCTACTCGCGATGATCGGTTGTGTTCCGCGGAAAACCTCCTTCCACGCATGGGACCATCCTTTCCCAGCGCCACCTTCGATGACGAGTCTTACGTTTTCTACAGGCGCAGCGACCAAGGCTTGCATACCACCCGCAGCAGCGCCTGACAATGCAACCGCGAACATGGAATGAATCCCTAGGTAAGATTGTAGATAACTGGAGCAGCCAGTGTACGTGGTCCAAAGCACTGTACCCAGCATTGCGTTTGCGAGCATTGGAGGCACAAAGTGCTTAGGAATCACCATGAACTATAACAATACTATAAGCCTTGATTCTAAGTGCTCGAAAAGAGGGCAGCAACTACACCATGACTCTTTACAAGCGAGACGATATACTGGGAACTGAGGGCGGTGCCATGTCGGTTAGCATGTCCCCGAAGTGAGTGCCAACCGCTCACTGGGTTTGTGGACGATCAGTACAAGCGAATTTGCATTATGTTTGGCTTGCCTTTGGACGGCCTAAACAGCCTTGCTGGACGAGAAAAATACAAGGCGATAGCCCGCGTGGTCGTCCGAGCTAATGCAGCATAGAGGGGACTGCCTTGCTGATCCGGACTAGATGGCAAGATGGCGACCTCATCGCGGACGGCCATGGAGCGTGACGTCGACGGTCAGTCCGGCTGGATTTCTGGGCTTCGAGATGAGGCGTTGGGGAAGGAGCAGGACGTGGAATTGTGGTGCGGCCTCAAGTTCCCAAGTATAGTTGGCAGAAGAACTTACTTACCTAAGGGAACTTTTGCGTTCATGGTCAAGCCCACTGAGTGACTCACACTTTCAAAGTGACATCCAACCTATGAGGCTTTTCCGAGACATCTCGAGACATCTCTCGTCTATTCTCCCTGCGAGGACTAGACATCTTACATTCATTAGAGCCACCAACAACCTGCTACCAGAGAGCTTTACTTTTTTGCCCATGTTCTTCGATGACCACGAACAGCGATTATTGTTGACTGTGGCCCTAAATCAACTCGACACCCTCGAGAGCGTACGTGTCCGCAGACTCCAGAATGACTATCGTTCTAGGAATCCAGTTTCGGACACCATTCCCGTGGAAGGTGTGTTCTTGCCAGACCGTTACTACACTTTCCACGAGGTGAGCACATAATTTGCGATCCTTGTGCCTTCGGCTGCTCATCCCTCAAGGGTCATTACGATAATGTTATCCGGGATTACCGTGAAATGAACCTCTCGTCCTGGCCGGAATATCAATTTCCCGGTCTGGCTCCATTGTTGAACCGCTTGCGAGCATTCTGCCCTTCGAAAAACACACAAACCCATCTTTTACACCTAGCATCATCTGGGGAAATACTTCCTCACATTGATAACGTTTCTGCAAGTGGTGAATGGATATTGGGCGTAAGTCTAGGGGCGACAAGGATTTTGAGGATGAAATCCCCCGACTCTCTAGAGTCAGAGAGCTTTGATGTAGCGCTTCCGTCTGGTAGCGTCTATCTACAGAGGTAGTGTCTGTCCATTCGTGTCGTTCAATCCCTGGTTCGAGATGAGAATCACAGGGACAGTGTCCGCTACCATTGGAAACATGCAATTCTGCCCTCGGACGGGCAGCGTCTTAGTATCATGATCAGGGTGTGTGTGCATCTCCCGGTGAATCACCTGTTCTTAGTTTCAACTAGGATCACAAGGAGGGCTGACGCACGGAAAGCTGTAGCCATCGTGCATGAAAGCAAGCCATACTGGTTTGCCGACTAAATACATGTGGGATCTAGTAAACGAGACTTCGCGCAAGGGGATGCCTCAGGCTCCGAACCGTATCTCAACCCTGATTGCAGCCTTCGTGGCGATACATTCGGAGATCATGTAACTTGACACTAATGTATACATACAATACGACATCCACGGAATGTGTGAGTCATCCCGGGTTCGGTTTGAAGTCGAACATGAAACAACCGCATGTTTTATTTTATTTTACTTCCGTTTTTTCAGCAACGTTCGATCTATTTACCAGTTGCTCGCATACGCAAGAGCGCGGATATAATGTGACGAGAATGAGATTCATGTATGCGTACAAACGGGGGTGCTTTGGAATTAGTCATGCCAGGAGGGAGTGCTTGGAGTTCTCCGACTTACTGGGGTACCAACCTCGAGAATGGGGGATTACACACAGGCCCCGCGATCGGGCGGATAACTTCATCCTCAGCAGGTGCTCGTGATCAACCAAAGGTATTAGTCCCGATCTCACATGCCTACTCGACGGTCTAGAACTCAACTTGAATGTCAAATTCTCGCTTGAGCTCATCGCCCCAGTTTTGTCTGGTCCGCCAGGGAGGGATCAGCAAGCGACTGCTTATACTTGCGGGTCTGCAGGGCAGAACCACAAAACGTGCAAGGGCTCCGGATTTATGTACCGATTCCCAGAACCCTGGTAACTGACACCATGCGTTTTGAAGACACGTCATAACAAAATTATCCCTTCGATACGGTTTTTTAGAGTCGAATCCAGGTGAGCTGAGTGCGAAACACAACATATTGCGTAGTAGGAATAGTCCGCGGCTACAGACGAATAAATAACTATGTGGCTGATGGGAAGTAGATCGATACACTGTGTGGATGCGAAGTCGATGCAATGGCTCTAGCGAGATGAGATCTATGATGCAGATGAAGTGTATGCGTGAATAACAACTCGTCTTAGTTTACTTTTGAGACACTGGACACGCTAGAATTTCGCTGAGTCAGTATGTGTTCAGGCAGTAAGTTCAGACTGCTTACGGCAGACTGCGACTGCCTTCGCCTCCGTCCACCGATATAACAACAATTTGTGTCCCCTACGAAATGTTAGATACAAGTGTGGCGCATTTCGAGAGAGATAATATTACATCGGGAAGGCGGTTTGTGCCATTCACGGTTCCATATTTGATATCACCGGCGGCAGTCCAGAAGAAAACTCTTGTGCCATTCTGAGTGCTGTGTCAACAGCTTTTTGGGGAGAGGGTGGCAATGGTGACTTACGGGGTGCGCGTTCATAGCCAAAATAGTAGGTAGGGAACGGTACGTTCTGAAGGTCGTTGGGTGTCATTGGCCGTTGGGCTGCACTCTCCTTATAACCCTCTCCAGCAGCGTTAGGCAGAGATCTGCCTGGATCTCGAGGTCACATCGGCGATAGGGCCTATGGACGGGGGTACCTAATTTGCTCTTGAAATCGGGAAGGCTTGCTGTTTGGTGAAAATCCAAGAATTTCGCTTATTGGTCCGAGAACAGCTGTAACGACACATTACTGGCCAGCAAGGAAATGGGATATTAGCCGAACTCAATTAATTCGCGGACGACGGTCGTCGCGCGACTGAGTGCTTGTTTGAGATGGGCCTGGTAAATGAAATATAACAATGTCTAGCTGTGAGTTATGAAATGTATGAACTCGTGAAGGTCGAGACAGAACGGCATCACGGAAGGACGTAATAGTGCTGGAGGTCCCCAAAGACTCTAGCACCCATAAACCCACCCCGCTATTTGAGGCCAGTGATCCTGGACGACGCGTGGTAGACATACGCATCTACGCACACGTTGCCATCCTTCATCGACAGCCTGCCGGACCTGATCCTCGGCCCAGCCCGCACTGGTGAGATTCCAAATTTGAGCGGAGCTGTCTAACTTATGAACGGACCTCTGAGTTGTCGGTGGATCTCGAAGGTGAGCCTCGATCATGTACATACGTATGCAGCTTTCCGTAGAAAACGCGTCGCAGGCGGAATCAAATGAAGGGATACAAGGCAGCGGTGCATGGGAAAAGGCGGAGCGAGAAAATAAATAGAATAAAACAGAACCAAGTATATTTACATAAATAAACAATCGTGAAAATTCCGTGGAACTCGCAACTCTGTCCATCGGGCATTGCATGGCCATTGCAACGTTGTCGAGAACCTTCATTTAACGTCGACACTACTGTGACACAGAATGTCTGTCATCCTGGTAACGGGCTCGTACGACCATGAAATCAGATTCTGGGAAGCGTGGAGTGGAATTTGCTCCCGCACCATCGCAAGGTCGGGAGAATCTGGCGTGAGCATAGTCTTTTCAATCACGCTCTGGCATTTGCAAATCTAAGTCATTCCTGGGTTCGTCGCTAGCAAGTAAATCGTCTCGCTATTTCTCCTGAGTAATCCACCTCTTTCATCCTTGTGGAGGGTCTCGTTCACCTCCCGGTTCTTAGCAAGCGACTGCTGGCTGCGGCGATCCACAAGAAAGTATACATTTATGAAATCGCGAGCACCTCATCCACTCCGGTCGGTGCTCCCTATTTCCGTAGTCCGCGCATTGAAGCATGCAAATCGGTAGCTGACCTGTCTTGATGCTCACACCATGAATGTCACCTCCGTTTCCTTCCACAGTGAAGGGAAATGGTTGGTTACTGGTAGTGAAGATGGAACGATTAGGATATGGGACCTCAGGTACCCTTCCGATCCCTTGTCCTTAAGTGGTATTTTCTTTATCGTTCACCACAGGAGTGCACAAGTGCACCGCACTTATGACAATGGCGCCCCAGGTAGCCCCATCTTGTCAGTGCTTTGTCTTTACACGGTGCTAACAACACATGCTTAGTCAATGATGTTTGCGTCCATCCTAATCAGGGAGAGCTCATCTCCTGCGATCAGGCCGGATGTATCAAACAGTGGGACCTATCTGAAAATCTTTGTTCGCATGAACTGGTACGCCACTTTCATCTCCACCTTGTCGATGTTTAGTGCACAATTTCAAGACCCCCGCCGGTGATGTGCCTATCAGGTCAGTCAGTTTGGCCTCAGATGGATCGTGTCTGGTCGCTGGGAATAATAAGGCATGGGCAAAACATTCGTGTGCCAACGTAGCGCTCATCATTCCGTAATCAGGGCAAATGTTATGTCTGGAAGATTAATGAAGAGAAATCTGAAATGCCAAGATATCAGGCCGTAACCAAATTCAGTGCTCACAAAAAGTACATCACCCGTGTTCTTCTCAGTCCTGACGTTAGGTAAGTTCATTCATCTCAGTTCTTTTTCAGTATGCATATGGGCCCATGGGGATACTCTAGGTATCTCGCCACGTGTTCTGCGGACACTACGGTGAAGATATGGTCCATATCTCAGAATTATGAATTGAGGCAAGAGAAGGTACTGCAAGGGCATCAACGATGGGTGTGGGACTGTGCTTTTAGTGCGGATTCTGCATATTTGGTGACAGGTAAGAAATTATCTATCTTGATTACTAGATCTTGATTCTGATTCGCTGATAGCCTCCTCGGATCACACCGCTCGACTCTGGGAGATGGCTTCTGGCGAGACCGTCCGACAGTATAATGGGCATCACAAAGGTACGCCGAAGCTCTGTTTCTGAGTGGTACTTCATCAAGAAACTTCATCTAGCTGCGGTGTGTTGTGCGCTGCACGACGGAGCAGGCTGATTTCATATCATGGCCCTGCCCTGAAGGGCCATTTAGTGATCAAGTAAATGGGTGTTCGAACACGAATGAATAATCTCGGCAATTGCCTTTGAAACAATGTGCAACGCTTCGGGCTAGCCCGAAGGTTGTTTGGTTTATGCTTTGAATAACTCATGATCTCTATCGAGGAATCATCACGCCAATCTACAGAGGTTCTCATCGGAAAACCTGTATGCAGCTGGTCTCATAGTCAGTTAAGTAAGTCGACAGAAGGTCTTGCCTCATTGAGCATGATTTCCCGTAACTTATCAGAAGAAATCTGCGCAAGAGACTTAATCCATCATCGACCTCCTCGGCTCTACCCACCACCAACTATTCACACGTCTCGAGTAAGGTAACTGCTCTGAAAGTTTGGTAAATTTGCCGGTGGAAGTAGAAAGTGGATCTATAACCGCACGTCTTTAAGTATCCCAGCCCTGGATATTCTGATCCTGACAAACTCCGCGTAGCATCCTTGGGTTATTTTCACGAGGCCCTTTCTCTGTTTTTCGATGACTAGATTTAAAGGTTGTTTGTCTTCTAGTATCGATGAAGTTGGAATTGCAAACTGACTACGCTATATGCAAAAGCATTGGAAACTTGGCCTCGTGTTCAACTGAAGAATTTCAAGTATGTACATGTGCTCATTTTGAACGAGGAACTTCTCTCCAGGGCCAAATCTTTATCTGCCGGATGAGGTTGCGAGGAGAATATAGTGAGGCTGCGCGCACCGATTGCTTTTGGTGGAAGTTGAATTAATCATTGGGTACGAGGACAATTATGTGAAGGGGATTCGTGGTGGCGATTTGTTGATCTGATGATAGTACACAGGTCTGTGGTGGACGAACGACGAGCCTGGACAATAATTGACAATCTTCCATTTTCATTTGCAATTAGCTTCTTGGAGATTTGGTCGGCTATCCGCGGTGCGTTGAGCTGCTGCATGCCGTAGTACTTAGTAGCTTGAAGTGCTTCGTGAACCCGTTTATGCCGCTCCCTAGCCTGAAACCCGTCTATTAAGTTGTAGTCTATCTTATCTCCATCCGAATCGGATCGCGTTGAATGGTAACGTGCATACTGGCTGTACTATGAAACGCAACGCCCGGTACTACGTCACGCCGGTACCTGGGCCTGCCACAGAGGGTGACACTTTGGCAGCTTAGCATGGGACACGCCCAAAAAATATGCCATTCCAGCTGTAACGGAGCGGCAGAATGTTGAGCAGCGTTGGTGAGCACAGCGGCATACCTACACATTATTCACACCACTGTGACAGTAGGCATATATCACACGCGCAGGGCTATCTCAAGTCGTGGCAGCTGTGAGACAACATACTGTATGTCTTTTTCCGGTTCCGAGGGCCAAGATGGTGTTCTGACCTTCGACGAGCACAGTGTCTGAGGCAGGTGCTGCTCTCGTGGGCACCTCGCCTCCACAGCAAGGCCGGTCTTCCGATCTCGCGTTGCCGCATGTGGAGTACCGGGGAAGTCTGGTACACAACACACCTTGAGGGGCATGGGCCAACGGCCCTTGCAATACACGTAATTTCCGCCCAGAAGATGTTTTGAGGGCTGATGCCGCAGTGAATACCACTCCCAGTCTTTTTGTTTCGTTTTTTGTTTCTTTTTGAGCAGGCCTCCGAGCGGACCAACGTGCTTGCGGTGGTGCTATATCTGGCACCGATGCGGCTGTCCCTCGACTGGTTTGGCCCAAGTGATTGGACGGTGACACGCCCTTGATCCGGTCCGGGCACCATTACATAAGTGTGGGTTCCAAGTGGCGGAGTCAGGCGGAATTGACGGAGGCCCGCCAGGGGTATCGGCCGGGACATGTCTATCTGATCCCAGTTTATCAGCTTCTTCTCTTAAAATTTGTTCCCTCCCGACTTCCAGTCCAGTTTTTTGTCTATGGCATACCCCGACGTCTCGCACCAGCACCCTCTGGTTTCGGAGGCGTCTTCCCTAACAGATAGCGGTTTTCATGCTGTCCAACGCGACCCCGATTCTTGGGATCAATCTCTCCCTGCCAATCAAGGTCTTTATCTCACAGAGTACGAGAAAGATGCTTGTGGGGTAGGCTTTATCTGTCATATCAAAGGAGAACAGAGCCACAAAATCGTCTCCGATGCTCGTCAACTACTTTGTGCCATGACCCATCGCGGCGCCACTGGCGCCGACAGCCGCGACGGCGACGGCGCTGGGGTCATGACTGGTATTCCACACCTCTTCTTCCAGCGAGAGGGCGAGAGGGAGATCGGCTGCGTGCTGCCCGAGTCAGGCGAGTATGCTGTCGGCAACGTTTTCTTCAAGGCCAACGATCCCATCCAACTACAAAATTTCCAAATGATCTTTTCCAATATCGCTAGCGGTCTCGGTCTCCGTGTGCTCGGATGGCGCGAAGTCCCCACAGATGGAACCATCCTGGGTCCTGCTGCCAGCAGCAAGGAGCCTGCGATTTACCAACCTTTCGTTGTTCTGCGTGACCACTACGGTGACGGCACTACATGTCAGGCTGGTCCTTTTGATGCCAAAATGTTTGAACGACAACTTTACGTATTGCGCAAGCATGCCACTCATACTATGTTTGTCCTTTCTCATTCATTCGGAGTAATAAACGTCGCTCAACAACATTCCGACTTCCTTGTATATAAAGTACGCTTGCCAAGGGCTTCTATGTCTGTTCGCTCTCCTCCAAGAATATTGTGTACAAGGGGCAGCTTTCGCCTCCTCAAGTATACAACTACTATCATGACCTCAATCACGTTCTGTATCGCTCCCACTTTACTTTGGTGCATTCCCGATTTTCTACAAATACTTTCCCCTCTTGGGATCGTGCCCAACCAATGAGATGGGCCGCTCACAATGGTTAGTAGTATATGTCATATTTGAGTACGAGGTAAGACCTGACGCTCCGATTTAGGCGAGATCAACACCATTCGTGGCAACAAAAACTGGATGAGGGCTCGTGAAGGTGTGCTTTCTTCAACCAGCTTCGGTGATCAGCTCGACCTTCTCTATCCCATCATTGAAACCGGGGGATCTGATTCCGCTGCGTTCGACAACGTACTCGAGCTACTGGTCGTGAATGGGGTGGTGACGTTGCCAGAAGCCATCATGATGCTTATTCCAGAGGCGTGGCAAGGGAACGAGGACATGGAACCTGGAAAGCGGGCCTTCTACAACTGGGCTGCTTGCCTTCAAGAACCTTGGGACGGTCCTGCTCTATTTACCTTCAGTGACGGCCGTTATTGCGGTGCTAATCTTGATCGTAATGGTTTGCGGCCGTGTCGCTACATCGTCAGCAACGAGGACATCATGGTGTGCGCCTCTGAAGTGGGTGCGCTGTTTATTCCTCCGGAGAAGGTCGTCCAGAAAGGTCGTCTCAAGCCTGGTCGGATGCTTCTCGTCGACACGCTTGAAGGAAGGATCGTAGACGACAAAGAACGCAAACGGAACACAGCTGCCAAGCAAGACTTTGCTTCGTGGGTCGAAGCCCATATTCTACATGTCCCAAACATCATCAAGCGCGTAGTCCGCAGCAACGTCTCGATCGATCCCGTCATCGATGATGCACCGCTTAGCAGCGACCCTAAACTCCTCGCATTTGGTTACACAGTTGAACAGCTCAATCTTCTCATGCTTCCGATGGTCGAGAACGGCAAGGAAGCATTGGGTTCCATGGGGAACGACGCACCCATAGCCGCAATGGCCACACAACCTCGCATCACCTATGACTATTTCCGTCAGCTTTTCGCCCAGGTCACCAACCCTCCCATAGATCCGATACGAGAGAGCATCGTCATGTCACTCGAAGCATACGTCGGCCCCGAGGGCAATCTTTTGGAGATGAAACC